>OY720429.1:81586865-81776865 GCA_963082735.1 Pocota personata
GTCATACGGATATATTCTACTATGTTGTCGGGGGTTAATAATTCCCCAAGCTCATTCTTCAGTGTTTGCCACTCGCGGACACGTGTTTGACACATCTTTCTGAACCTGGATGCAATACGGATAGCAAGGAGAGGCATCCTGTTTAAATCTGTGGAGATACGCGCGAAAATATTCATGTCCATTTGGTAGTTGTTTTATATACGTACATATATAAATCTACTTCAAAGTACTTGCAGCCTGCCCATATCTCAATCAGCGCGATAAAACGATAGGTCATTCGGCTTTTACCTGACACGTTCCATCGATGCTGCTATTTCGCCATGTTATTTGCTCTCTCTAGTGAGTTTTGTTCGCTATCGATTAACATAAGTTCCTGATTTCATATATTTTTTTAATGATATGTGCCAACATTTTTCCAGCTGTATCCAACATACAGAATGAGTGAAACTTTAGTAATTAATACTAATTTTTGCTTCATCCATCAATCTAGGAACACCCCTTTAATCATACATGAGCTATAGATATTTGCGAACATATCCGGTTGAGTTCTAATTGCATTTTTAAGGGTAATGTTGGGTATGCTATCTAGTCCAGGCATTTTTATTATCTTCGAATCTGTTAATAGCTGCGACTACTTCTTCTAAGTTAACTACAGGAATTTTGTGTATTTCTTCTGGTAGTTGGTCTACCAGTGAAGTTTCCTGTTATTTTGGTAACAGCCCGCTGGTGATGTTCTCCAGCAATCTTGGGCAGTTGGGGGCTATTGGCTGGAAGCTCTTCAGTTTCTTCATTTCCACCTGGTACGCAATCCCCCATGAGTTTTGGTCGACTTTGTTGCACAATTCAATGAAACGTGAGCATGCCATAATTATCTTTGTTGATGTTGGCTGTCTCTTGGACAATAGCATCTTTTAGAGCTTGGGTGGTATTGTAGGGATGTTAGTTGGTTTTATGTTCAACTACGCCCTACGCAAAGTAATTCAACGGACTAAAGAATTCGTTTAGAATAAGTTTAGTATAGTATGATCAGAGAAATTGATTGCCATCCATCCCTGAGTCATCACAGCTTTGTGCACTGGCGCTGAATGCTGCTGGAACACATACGAGTAGAGCTTCCTCACACTGCTTAACAACTGCCTCTAACACCTTCATGTATTCGGCAGCATTCACTCGAAGACATTGTGGGAAAATGTACGGAGACATAACATGGCTTTTACTGTTCACTACTCCAAGGATCATCACACTGGCAGGGAACTTGGTGTGCATCACACGGGGTACATACGAAGGCTCTGCACACAGCCATCTGTCATTCCTTCCATTGACCTTCTGGTCCTAAAAAAAAAAAAAAAAAACGCAATATTTCGAGATCACTGTGGTTTGCACATATGGCAACAGCCTCTGCATGTATTTTCATTTATTGGTTTAGGTGTTCAACCGATATTGTACCCAGGAAAATCTAAACGTCTGTCTGTCCTGTACATACATATATCTATGAGAAGTTCTTTTTGACATGGGTGCATCACATGGCCTTATAATATGATGGACCATCTTTTTTGTTTTGTCATTAGCTGAACCCGAGAGCGTTAGACCTACAAATATAGTTTTTTATGCCTCTTCGTCGAAGGTGCCCAATTTCCAACCTATTTTTTGTACTATGTTCCTCGGTTGATTCTACGATCTACACATTGAAGTCGCTAGCTATTACCACGGGGCTTCTCTCCCTAACATCAGTACTAAATCTGTTCAGAAAGTTTTCAAATTCGTGCATCGAAATACTCGGAGGCACGTAGCAGCTATGTATACCTATATGTGTATGCCTTCTATCTATTTCTTGGAATGGAGGCTACCATAAGTCCAGATTGCAGCTGTGCCTGTTATGACAGATATCCATATATTTCGACTGTGTTGCCAATAAGGTTCACTAAGAATAGCTACATTTATTTCCAAATCGCGTACGGACTGTGATAGCAGTGGTTTAAGTTTATCTGGAATACTTTTTTATTCTCCATCCATCACCGACTTTTTATGACGTGGTTACTGTCAGCAGATTCCTTGTCAGTATACACCTGGGCTCTTGCGAACAGGCTTTCGTAGTGTGCCCTTCTTTTCTGTATCGTATGCAGTGCTCAGACCAGTCCTTATCACTTTTACAACCCCTTCTTTATGTCCAAACACTTATAGCATTTCAGTTGTCTAAGTATCTGGCGAATATGCTAATTTACCATTACTACTTGAATTTTGCCTATCGCTATGATTTTGTTTGCTGCCTCTGCAGGTAGACTCACTGTTGCTGTCTCTGTACAACTGTAGGCTTTTCGTAGTTACATAATCGCCGATTCTTCGTAGTCTTTTCCGAGCTATTCGATTGATGCGTTAGATCTCCTCTTTGATTGTTACCTCATCAAGATCAATTACTTCCAGTTCTACGTCATCCGTCAGTATCCTCACTTCCGTTTGCTGTACCAGGACTTTTTCGACTTGAGAGGTCTATAAGTTCGCATATGTCTTGAGTTCTCTATTGGCCTTTTTCTTCCCTTTTCTAATTTGGTTGACATTCTACCCCAGCTCTTTAAGCTCGAGATCGCTCTTGCACTTCCGAAGGATTTTCGCATACTTAAGTTGGCATATTGACTTCAGGACCAACGCATAGGGATGTGATGTTTTCTTCGGTCTTCTTGCACGTCCTCTTGCATCGCCCAATCAGCTTCCCTTTGGTTAAACTGTGCTGGTGCCTGGTTCAGTAGCTTCTTCGGTCTTTGTTTGACTGGAACTTTCAGATTCATTTCCTTTTTGGGATTAGAAGCTGACTTCACTTTTCAGTGCCTCGTCTCCACTTCTCTTGAATGTTTGAAGCGCTTCCTTCCCGCAAGGTATGGGACCTTGTACCAGCACCCTCTTTTTTGCAACCTGCAAAATAGTTTATCTGGAGTATCAGTTCTGTTAGAGTTACCTTCATTTGAATTTCCATTTCAACTGGTTTCTGGCGTGTTCCCTGTGCAGTAAGCCAAGTAATGAGGCACCTTATCTCATTACGTACATTGTTTCTTACCGATATAAAATTCAACAAGTCTGCTATTTTATCGCCTCGTACAGTAACAGCATTATAACTTGCTATAGTCTCTGTCTCTTCGATGGTTAGGCTATTGACCCCTTGACACTGCCGCTATTTTTTTGTGTACACTCCAGTTTCTTTTTTATAATTTGCACGTGTGAGAGGGGATATGAATACCCTTTTACTAATTTTAAGACACGTGCTTTTTTTGTGGAAAGGAAAGAGAGAGAAAGACAGATTGGTGTAGTTGGTTTGAAACTCAGGTGGTTTTAAGTTTCAGTGAACTCCAAGGGTGGCGTTCAGAAAACTGGGGAGTATTTTTGTTTTTGCTTTTATTGTCATTGCTTATGATTCACAATATTTTTTTCCGCCCTCCTCATGCCATCATCACGATCAAGTTACATTTTTAGCCATATTACCACCCTACTGCCAGTGTTATACCTTCGCAGTAGAGTTGACATATGCTTTCGCAATTGATCGACTTTTTTATTTATTTCATGCGAAATAAATAGATGATTCTTGACATCAGGATTCGAACCGTGGACCTGCAGCGTGACAAGCGATGATGTTAGCACTACACCATAGCTACCCATAAAGCTCCATATTTGTTGGGGTACTTCTATATTCACTTTCCTTTTGTGTTTGCAATTCAATTTATCTGATAGAGTTATTCATTGGGACCGCATCAACGTTGAACATCTTCTGGAGGGGTTAGTTTGATTTGTCTCACCTTTTTATTACTATATTTGTTATTTCCTTCTTTGTTTTTTTGTTTTTATCGACGATGTACTGATTTTACATTCCTAGAATCATTCAATCCTCGGCAAGGTTCGGTTAACTCCTCCTCACCTTAGGTATAAGAATGTAAAGAACATTGTAACCAAATTTTTGGGGACTTCACATAACTTTTCTTGTTTCTCGTTTAATTATTTTGAGTTCAATTGTAGAATACAGCGGAAGAACCAACAAAGTAGAATACAACGGAAGAACCAAAAGTTACAATCCATCCGAAATGATCGCATGATACCACGATAGCCTTCCCTCATCCCATAACCCATTCATAATAAAGTTGGCTTTGGTTCAAATGCAATGACATCTTACTCAGCAGATAATATACTGTTGATTTTTAAGAGACCTTACCAAATAATTTGTTCCTAAGACTTTTTCCTAGAAGAAAGTGACTGTCGCCATTTGTAACCGAAAGTAAAAGACTGTGGTGACATATTAACAATAAGACTTAATCATCGCTTTGACAAAGCAAAATAGTGTACGAGAGGGAACAAAAACGAAACAAAAGCGAAACAAAGAAATAATAACACGGCTATGTTGATGTAACAGACTGTGCTTTATTTGAGCAATGTAAAGGGTGGTTAAGTTTTAAGGGCCGATGTTGATTTTGAATAAAACAAAAATTATTTAGGAAATTACTGTCATTTCTTTTTATTATGATAATATTGGTATGGTTCAATTATGTATGGAACAAAATATCGGCCAAATGGCTGCCGCGACCTCGGCGGCACACCTCCATCCGATGATCCAAATTTTCGATGACGCTGAGGCATAATTGAGGTTCTATGCCGTTAATGTGCCGAATTATCTCATCCTTTAGCTCTTGAATTGTTGCTGGCTTATCGACGTACACCTTTTCTTTCAAATAAACCCAAAGAAAGAAGTCCAACGGTGTCAAATCACATGATCTTGGCGGCCAATTAACATCGCCACCACGTGAGATAACGCGGCCATTGAATTTGTCGCGCAAAAGAGCCATTGTTTCGTTAGCTGTGTGGCAAGTGGCACCATCCTGTTGAAACCATATATCGTTCACATCCATATCTTCCAATTCGGGCCATAAAAAGTTCGTTATCATCTCACGATAGCAAACACCATTCACAGTAACTGCCTGACCGGCCTCATTTTGGAAAAAATACGGCCCAATGATGCCGCCAGCCTATAAACCCCACCAAACAGTCACTCTTTGTGGGTGCATTGGTTTTTCGACAATCACTCTTGGATTATCATTCGCCCAAATGCGGCAATTCTGCTTATTGACGAATCCACTGAGGTGAAAATGTGCCTCATCACTGAAGATGATTTTCTTCGAAAATTGATCATCCACTGTTGCCATTTCTTGCCACCATTGTGACCATTGACGACGCTTGAAATGGTCAAGAGGCTTTAGTTCTTGAGTCAATTGCACCTTGTAAGCGTGTAAATGCAAGTCTTTATGCATAATGTTCATCAACGATGAGCGTGAGAGGTGCAATTGTTGGGCACGACGACAAGTTGAGGTGGACGGTTCTTCAGCCACACTATCGCGAACAGCAGCAATATTTTCTGCAGTACGAGCTGTACGAGCATGCACTGGTGTTTTCACATCTCCTACAGACCCGGTTTGCACAAATTTTTGCACGATTTTTCCGATTGTACGCACATTTGGACGATTAAATTGACCGAAAAAATCACGAAATGCACGATATGCATTTTGATTTGAACGCCCATTTTCATAATAAGCCTGAATAACTTTAACGCGTTGTTCGATTGTGTATGCGCACTTGCGTTCAGCTTCCGAAAGATGGTGACTTCGTCCAGTTCATTCGATATTTTAGGGTGCGTTCGGTTCGTCAAGCTGTAGTTCGATATTTTGGGTTGCGTTCGCAACACCCCCACCCCTGGTATGTCCGCTGGCGGGCCTACCTCTAAGTCCTTCTTGATATCGAGGACAGCTATCTTCACTGCAGGTCTCTCATAGACACCCGATTGAGTTACGACGGTCGCACTCCTCACCTGCCCATCTGGTGCCAAATTGGTTTCGATGACTCGCCCCTTGGGCCAGCAGTTTCGAGGACTGTGTGGGTCTACGATCAAAACGATATCATCCTTCTTTATTGGATCCACTATTGTAAACCATTTGGTGCGTCGTGTTATAGTCGGCAAGTACTCTTTCACCTAGCGTTGCCAGAATCGTTGTGCGTATCTTTGGGATATCAGCCAGCTTTTTCGCAGTACTCCCCTGTTGTCGTTAAACGATGCCCATGGCTTCGATCCATTTGATGAACCCAGCAAAAAATGGTTCGGAGTGATGGCTTCATCGTTCTCATGATGAATAGGAATATAAGTCAGCGGCCGAGAATTAATGATATTCTCTACTTCCAGCAGCATACTTTTTAACAGCTCGTCTGAAGGATTTCGGCTCGGAGTGATTTTGTACAGAGTGGATTTCACAGAGCGTACCAGCCGCTCCCAACTCCCGCCCATATGCGGTGATCCCGGCGGGATGAATGTCCATTTTGTTGTTGCGGTGGTAAAGGTCTGCACTAGCTTATCGGTGTTAACTTGTTTGTAGGCTTCTTTCAGCTCCTTTTCGGCACCACGGAAGTTTGTACCATTATCGCTAAAGAGCTCAAGTGGTGTTCCTCGGCGCGCGATGAAGTTTCTGATGGCGAGTATGCAGGAGTCGGTGGTTAGAGAATGCACTCTATTGACCTCTATGTGTATGGCTCGCGTCGTCTAGCACGTTAGAAGAACTCCGTACTTCTTTTCAATTCGCCTCAGGTTCACTACTGACATCGGCCTAAAGTAGTCTATGCCGACGAAGGAGAATGGTCGGCAAAACGATGATAGTCTGGCTTTCTTCCCCTTCGGGTAGGGGTTAGAATATACCCGAGGTAGGCATGCCCGTCGTAAGAGGCGACTAAAATCCACCCTCCGTATACCGAGTATGGCGTATACAAAAACATGCAATGAACAAAACGAAAGATATTAATACCCCAGGTGGCAGTCCAGGTACACTGGAAAATCCACCCTCTTCGGAGGTCGGCTCTACGGATTCTGGGGAGAGCCATTTATTGCGTTCATCTAACCCTTTTAAAAAAGGTACTAGGGTAGTTAGATCTCCAACATCAAGATCTACCATGAAAACGTGCGGAACTAGAAGTCCGGCGACATCGATAGTGTCAGCGCACGAACAACGGACTTCAGCGAAAATTCAAAGCCTAACGGACGAAAATATGGAACTCCGGACCAGGCTAAGTAAAATGGAACTTCTCTGCGAAGAACTAAGAAAGGAATTAAATGTACTTAAAGCAGAAAATAAAGCATTTAATGATACATCGAAACCTCGTAATGAGTCTGCTGCGAGTTCAATCGTCCCCGATAACACGGATTATAAAACGGATGATGAAGAACTAAGTCGGGAAACCAATTGGATTCTAAAAAAACGGCCTGTCAAAAAACGAAAAGCTGGCTCTTCGCCCGAAATGTTAACGAGGCAAGAAAACACGCAAAATAAACGAGAAGGTAAAGAACAGCCTGACAAAATAATCACGCGTGCCGAAGAAAATCCACGAAATAAGGTACGACCACCGCCACCAATATACGTGATCGGAATTGCAGACTATAATAAACTGCATTCTTTTCTCAAACCTTTGTTGCTATCCGATTTTGAAGTAACATCGCTCAACAACAACAAATGGAAAGTAAACGTAAAGGACTCAGACAGTTACCGCTCAGTATCTAATAAACTGAATACTGAAAAAATCCAGTGGTATACGTATGAAAATAAATCTGAAAGACCGATACGAGTCGTAGCAAGAGGACGATACGAGTCGTGCCTCATGCCGAAAGGAAGACGTTGTTCACGATTTGAAGAACAAAAACTTTAAAATCGTCGATGCGGTAAACTTAATTAAACGGGAAAGCAAAAATTGGAAGGCGAGGAAACGACGGTTAAGCGCGAGCTTCCTCTTTTTATGCTAACCTTTGATAAGGCTGAGAGTTTAGAAAAGATTTACGAAATAAGAACAATTCTGAATGTCGTAGTCAAAATCGAACCCATGCGCAAGAATACAAGGTTGATACCTCAGTGCAAACGTTGCCAAGGATTCAACCATACGCAAACATATTGCCGAAAAGAACCGCGATGTGTCAAATGCGCCGGTAAACATCTTAGTCAAGAGTGTGTTGTAAACAAAAAAACCCCTGCAGCCGGCTAATTACAGAGGCTGTGAAGTAGCCAAAGAATTACAAAAAAGAAGAGATCGACTTATGAAGCCGGAAAACCCACCCTCAAAACCGGTAAATAAGGAAAAGTCGAAAACTGCTGCAAGAAAGGTGACTAGAGACAACCGAGCCGACCCTGGCGCGCTTACGTACGCTCAAGCTGCGACATCAAACACCGATCAAATTCTACACCGCGTTAAGGTAAAAGCGCCTAAAGAAAAGCCATCAGATTCTGACATGCAGACGCGTGCTCAAGCATCAACATCAATAAAAACGAACACTGATAATTCGGAAAACCCCGTATCTCACGTCTTTTCTATTATCCTTGCGAGGCTTGAGGAGCAAACAAAAACAAACACGCTAATTGTCGAAAGGTTGGAGAAGCTTGAATATAAGCTTAACAATAGGAGCATTTCAAAACGAACATGACGAAACTTCTTAAAATTGTTGCATGGAACGCCAACGGTCTCATACAAAGACTAGAAGAGCTAGAAATATTTCTACGGGAAAATGACATTGACATATGTTTGATCTGTGAAACTCACCTGACGAAACTATCGCGCATAAACATTACTGGATACAGTACAGTTATCACCCGTCGGAAAGAGCCAGAGGCGGATCGTCTTTAATCATAAAAGATTGCATCGAACACTCTGAAGAGATTATGATAGAGCTTGAAACAATGCAAGTGAGCACTGTACGCGTGAAAAATGGACATTACTCTTTCAATGTCTCGTCTATTTATTGTCCACTACGTTGCAGGCTTGAAAAAAATGATTTTACAAATATTTTCAACTCTCTTGGACCGAATTTTATTATTGGCGGTGATTTTAATGCAAAACACACCTTCTGGGGTTCAAGATGTGTCTCACAAAAAGGCAGAGCACTTTACAACGCCTGCATGCAACACAGATGCGACTTTCACTCGACTGGTAAACCAACATATTGGCCGACTGATAACAACAAAATACCCGATCTGATCGATTTCTTTGTTGTAAAAGGAATACCAGACAAATGTATTAAAATTGATGAAAGTTTTGATCTCTCTTCCGATCATTCCCCTATCATTCTAACGATGAGCGGACGCCTAATTAAAAAAGATGTACCTGCTAGACTAACTAGCAGAAAAACTGATTGGGAAGGCTTTAAAAAAGACGTTGAAGAACATACCGAACTGAGAGTATCACTTAGGACGTCTTCTGAACTCGAAATCGAAATTGATCGTTTTGTTGAAGTTCTACAGCGCGCCGCGTGGAAAAATACTCCCTATCAAAGGTAAACGCCAATCAATCATGCCCAAAAATATCCACCGGAAATAAAAGAAATGGTTAGGGAGAAGAGAAAAGCGCGTAAAAAATGGCAACAAACTCGTGCTCCGCAACATAAATCGCATTTGAATCGCTTGTGTAACTTGCTAAAAAAGGCCATTATTGATTTTAAAAACCGGACAATACAAACCAGCATTTATAGCTTAACAGCGGACAAAGATTCCAATTATTCGCTCTGGAAAGCTATAAAAGGCATTAAAAAACCGAAAATACAAGCGGCCCCAATCAAGAAAAATGACAACGAATGGGCCAAGAATGATAAAGACAAAGCAGAAGTCTTTGCCGCCCATTTAGAAGAAACATTTAAACCATTTGATGGGCAAGCGCTTGTTGAAAATGATAATGCGTCGGATATAGCATTTCACAATTACACAGTAAGAAATGCAAGGCTGACCGAACTTCAACAAGAAATAAAGAAACTGAAACCGAATAAAGCTCCTGGATACGACCTAATCACAGGAGAGCTTCTTAAATCGTTACCTAGAAAAGCGTTAGTTAAGTTTCTTTACATTATAAACGCAGCGATAAGATTAGAATATGTTCCGAGTCAATGGAAAGTCGCGGAAGTAATAATGATTCTGAAGCCAGGAAAACCACCGAATGATAAAAAATCGTATAGACCTATTTCGCTGCTGCCGATTATGTCTAAAGTTTTCGAAAGAATAGTACTTAAGCGATTACAGCCGGTTATAGAAGAAGGATCTCTTATTCCCAATCACCAGTTTGGGTTTAGAACCAAGCACTCAACAATAGACCAAGTGCATAGAATAACTGATTTAATTGAAAAAGCTTACGAAGAAAAAAAGATTTGCTCGAGCATATTCCTTGATGTTTCTCAAGCTTTTGACAAGGTCTGGCATGAAGGCTTGAAATATAAATTACGACAAGTTCTGCCGGAACACTTATATAATATTCTAGAAAAATACTTGACGAATCGACTTTTCCGAGTCAAACACGGAAACGAATATTCGGAATTTAAAGAAATAAGGGCTGGGGTGCCGCAGGGAAGTGTCCTTGGACCGCTTTTGTACCTATTATATACTCGCGATATACCGCAAGAAGAAGGCACCGTCTTAGCTACATTTGCCGACGACACTGCCATCCTGGCAACGGGTAAAACGATCGAAGAATCGACTGAAAAATTGCAAGAAGCATTGAATAAAGTAAATGAATGGACAAAGATTTGGCGACTAGCTTTAAACGAAAACAAATCTGTTCATGTCAATTTTACTTATAAGAAAATAAATAATTTGCCCATCTTTTCAAACTCGGTTCAAATTCCGTTTGCAAACGAGGCTAAGTATCTTGGAATGACACTTGATGCTAAGCTGAAGTGGAAATCGCACGTGAAGAAAAAACGTAAAGAACTCGAAACCAAATACAGAGAAATGTACTGGTTACTTGGAAAACATTCCAAGCTTAATGTAGAGAACAAACTGCTTTTATACAAGCAAGTGCTAAAGCCGATATGGACATATGGAATACAACTTTGGGGTTGTACCAAAATAAGTAATGTCAATATTTTACAAACTTTTGAAAATAAAGTGCTAAGATCAATAGTTAATGCACCGTGGTTTATTAGAAATAGCGATATCCATAGAGATTTAGGAATTGCGACAGTCGAATATGAAATCAAAAACTTCGCGCGTAAGCATAAAGACAGATTACAAGGACACGTTAACAATGAAGTCCTTCGAATTCTAGATGAGAGGAATCTACTGCGTCGTTTACAAAGGACTAAACCTTTCGACTTAACGTGATAGCAAGAAACCGCGCCTAATTTGCGGAACAAGCAGGAACTTTCAATGGAAAGGGACCTGCCAAACGATCTCAATACGTGAAAGAAAAACTGCTGGATAAGTCAAAACTTAGTTGTAGTATGTAATCAAAGAAATTTATCACGAAGGGAGGTTTTTTTAGTGAGTAAAAATCTCACACTACTATGAGCACGCGCTACCGATCCTCATAGTGTCTTCATGAAGATTTTTTACCTACCCTCGGAAAAAAAAAAAAAAAAAAAAAAAAAAAAAAAGTCTGGCTTTCGGGAGATTTGCCATAATGGGCGGATGTGGTCATGCAGCAGCGTTTTTGCACATCTGACATTCCTTGCGTACCATTCGGATGACTGCTCGCAGCTTTGGTATGTGGTACTCCTACCGCAGCTCGTTGACCCCCGTCTCGTGGTTTTGATGATGGTAACTTTTATGGTATTCGTCCACGATGAGTGTTGTGATACGGTATTGCCTCGGGGGAATTATTGGCCGCCTTACATCTCCATAGCATTCCTGATACTGGTCAATCCTGGTCCTGGCTCTTAGGATTCCATGCTCGTCTAGAAGCGGGAAGAGGACGAAAAGCGAGATGGATTTATCGACCTTGCCCTTTGCGGATAAACTGGAAACCTCTTGGGCAAAAATGTCCCATTGGGCTTGCTTGAGCAGAACTTGTTCGGCACGCTGAATTTCGCATTGAGTAAGCGGTCCGACACTACGTTCAGTTGACCTCCCTGAGCGTGACCTAGCTGCAGCTGATAAATTCCTGATGTAGCGGCACAGCGCAGCAGTCGAGACCATTCGGAGAAACGTTCAACGTGGAAAACTTGCTTAACGTCAGCGATATGGATACCGGCAAATTGGGACCTCAGTTCTTCCTGGGTGCCTGTGTCTGTTGATTCTGCTTTGGGCCAAGAATGAGCAGGCAATTTTAGGAATGCGGGTCCACTAAACCAGGGGCTTGATGTATTGAAGCTGGATGTTTTCTGCCACTTGGTCCCTTCGTCGGCCACATTCAGTCTAGTCGGTATCCAGTGCCATTCGGATATGGTCGTAGAATCGAGAATTTCGCTCACTCGAACCGCAACGAATTGTCGATATAGGCGATGGTCGGACCTCAGCCAGCTCAGCACAGTTTTTGAGTCGCACCAGAAGAATTGCTCTCGGAACGATATAAAGTGAGACAGCGCAGCAGTCGAGACCATTCGGAGAAACGTTCAACGTGGAAAACTTGCTTAACGTCAGCGATATGGATACCGGCAAATTGGGACCTCAGTTCTTCCTGGGTGCCCGTGTCTGTTGATTCTGCTTTGGGCCAAGAATGAGCAGGCAATTTTAGGAATGCGGGTCCACTAAACCAGGGGCTTGATGTATTGAAGCTGGATGTTTTCTGCCACTTGGTCCCTTCGTCGGCCACATTCAGTCTCGTCGGTATCCAGTGCCATTCGGATATGGTCGTAGAATCGAGAATTTCGCTCACTCGAACCGCAACGAATTGTCGATATCGGCGATGGTCGGACCTCAGCCAGCTCAGCACAGTTTTTGAGTCGCACCAGAAGAATTGCTCTCGGAACGATATAAAGTGAGATGATGCGATGCTCCTAGCAAGACGAGCTTTGAGGAGCGCTGCCTGAAGCTCAAGTCTGGGAATCGAGAGACTCTTCAGAGAGGCGACTTTCGTTTTAGCTCCGATCAGTGCGCATTCAACTAAATCACATGAGCTTGACCTGACACCCCACAGCGGCGAAGCAATTTTCGCTCGCATCGACGAAGACGTGGAGTTGCATCTCGGGGTATTCGATGAATTTTGAGGAAATGTAGCATCTCGGAATACGTACTTTTTCCAGGTAAGGTAACAGTTGAGTCCAGTGCAGCCATTTTTTATGCAAGGCCGCTGGAATTTCGTCGTCCCAACCAATGCCACTGCGCCAGATCTCCTGGAGTAGCACCTTAGCGTACATCAGGAAGTTCGCCAGTAGTCCCAGAGGGTCGAAAATCTGCATGAGGATCCGCAGGACTTCGCGCTTGGTGGGAATTTTTCCACCTTGTAGCACATCCACGTTCTTTGGGTTTGACGTGATCTTGAATGTAAGATAATCTGCCGACGTACCACCACATGCCAAGCACCTTCTCCGTGGCTAGTTCGGTGTTGGTGTTGAGGTTGACTTCCTTCTTTGGGTCGGATTGCATGACTTCAGTTATCGCCTTCCAGTTAGAGGTCCAGTTCCTTATATAAAAGCCGCCCTGTTGGTGAATAAATGTTACTTCTTTAGCAAGACTTACCGCTTCTTCCTCAGAGTCCACGCTGTCCATCAACTCGTCGACGTAGTGGTTGTCACGGATAGATTTAACCGCTCGGGGATAGTCCCGCTCGAACTCGCTCGCGTTCTTGTTCTTCACGTATTGTGCTGTGCAGGGGGAGCATGTCGCACCAAATGTCATCACCATCATCACGTATTCCTCAAGCTCATTGTCTCGGCTAAACCACAGGAACCTCTGATAATTTTGATCCTCTTCTCTTATCTGGATCTGATGAAACATTTCTTGGATGTCGGCGCAGATCGCAAAACGCCTTTCCCGAAATTTGAAGATTACTGACATTAACGATGCCATCAAGTCAGGTCCCTTCAGGAGCATAGAGTTTAAGGAGACCCCACCGACCTTTGCTGCCGCATCCCATTCTAGCCGCAACTTTCCCGGTTTGTTTGGGTTTCTTTTCCGGGAATACAGGCAGGTACCATGTCCCCAAACGTCCTTTGCGAGCTGTGTCCCTGAAAGCTTTCGGATATACGCCTTTGAGATGTAGCTTTCTATTTGTTTGTGAAGTTCCTCTGCCAATGCTGGATCCCGTCTCATTCGTTGTCGAAGGCACAGTAACCGTCTCTTGGCCATCGAGAAGCTCTCTGGAAGTTGAGCGTCCTCGTATTTCCATAGAAGTCCGGTCTCGAACCGTCCCTCTTTTCGTCGAGTTCGCTATTGTAATAGCTCTAAAGCTCGCTGGTCTTCTGCGGACTGCAAGATGTTGGTACGTTCCGAATCTCCAAACTTTTCGGTGCACAGGAACTCCCTGGCAAGTTGGTCGAGCAAGGCATTATTATCGGCGTTGCATTCGCATATGTGGAAGTTAGTATGGAAGCTTAGACGTCCTTTCCCTTGTGGATTATGAGCGCACAGGCCGTGAATAGTCCATCCTAACCGAGTCTTGGCTGCCACTGGTTCCGCCATCTTCCCTTCTCTGCACTTTAGAGGTAGACCCAGCTTCCAGTTATTAAGCCCGATAAGCAATCGGGGAGCGGCGTTTGAATAAGAAGTGATGGGCAAATCACTTAGATGTCTGTATCGCCTCTGTAGCTTCTTTGCGTTTACAGTATGTACGTTCAGTAGTGGGTACATCATATTGCTATCACCAGTTCCGGATATGTGAATGCTCATCACTCTTGATTCATTCTCGTACCTGTGGGTATTAGAGGTCCATTTAATGCACAAGGATCAGGCTTACCTTCGATGTTCAATTTAGCTGCCAATTCTTCGTCCATCAGCGTCAATGACGAGCCGTCATCCAAGAAAGCGTACGTTTTGACACGAGAGTTGTTGCCGTGTAAAACAACTGGAACTATCCGGTACATAACTGCCTGAGAGTTTTGGATGTGTGCGTTGCTGGGTTGTGCTATGGGTCCGATGTGTGACCTTTGTTGTATCTTCCGAAGATCCTTCTGGTCGTTGTGGAGCATCTGGTGGTGCTTGAAGATGCAGTTGTTCTTTCCACACATGGTATCTGATCTTCACCGGTAGGTGCTATGCCTCTTAAGACAGCGTCTACACAGCTTACAATCTCGTACGACCTCCCATCTAGATGCATGGCTTAGATGGATAAATTTAGCACACTTCTCCACGGTAGCGCAGCTCCCTTTGTATACCAGGCATTAGCGCTGAGTGGAATTGTGGTTTCGCTATGGAGACGAATGTCTGCTACTGCTTGGTGTTACTTCAGTGTGAGCGTGAAGAAATCTTTTTTCTTTCTTGCTTTGTCCGGAAATTTTGCTCCCTGCGTTTCTGACACATGAACTTGGGCCAGTAACACAATTGGCAGCCTCTGCAATTTAGTATATCCAGATGCTAAACTCGGATAGGGTACAGACCACCAAAGACTGTTTATATATTCCCCAGTTCAGCTGAATGGCAGGGGGTAGCTTTCCAACTAGCTCCTGCAATAGCGTAGGGTTGTTAGAATGGTTAACAAGACCGGCGGCTTCCAGCGTGACACAGAAATTTTGTACAGCGATTGCAAACTGTACTATTGTGTCCAGTTTATCAGCCCTTGGCGTCGGCGTAGCATGTATTTTCTGAAAAAGCGAGTGGAGAATTAGTTCTGGTCGTCCAAACATCATTTTGAGTGAAGCTATTATACGGGGCACGCAATCCGGCTGATGTGGTAGGCTAATGACGGCGTCGTAGGCTTTGGCTTTTAATGCACGTTCCAGTCGAACCAGATTCTCCTCGTCGGAGAACCCGCAGAGTTCTGTTGTCCGATAGAAGCTGGATATGAAGATTGGCCATTCCTCCAGATGGTTGCCATCGAAGTGACGAAGCGCCTTGGGTACTGCTTGCCTCGCAGCCAGATGACGCCTGGTAAGTACTGGCGGCGCCAGCTGTTGATGCTGGTTACCAGCAACCTCGCCGAATCGTAGCTGATGCATCGTCGAAGGTCGCTGCTGAAAATTTGCGTCTTCCCTCGCTTGATAGTGATGACAGGTTGGCGTTGGCTGGATGTGAGCTGCTTTGAATAATTCCTGTCGGCGCGAGACAGGTGGCGGGATGTTGACATCTGCTCGTTGTTGTCGCTGTTGCAGACTTTATATTGATCGGATATTGATGTCTTCTGGCTGTTGTTGGCGACACAGAATCGGTGGTAACCCAGAACAGGTGGCTAGATTTGGAAGCGACGGGAGTGGTTGCTGTAGCTGCTGTTGTGAGCTCACCTTAGCACTCGTCCATGTCGAGTTCACGTTCATTTCACATCCTTTGGGATTTGATTGACCTGTTGCTGCCTTCTTGTTTTCTTCATTGCACCTTAGCGTTGAACCCTGCGTCTCCTTCAACCATTCCTGTACTTTGCTGTCACCATCCGTGAATCTGATCGTCCTGGTGTTGGGGGAGTTGAATGGGCTTTCGGCAATCGGTGGTCGCCGGCGGAACATGCCGCGCAGAGAAAATCTTGATTGTTGACAGCGTCATTGACTCCTGCACACACGAAGTGGTACCACATGTCGCACTGATCACATGCCACCATGTTATCGTAAGAATCAGAATCATTGCACAATTGGCAATTGTATTCCTTTGCTGAATTTACTGGAGCCTCCGTCCGAATTGGTGGATTTGGTCCAAACATGGTGTATGTAAGTCACGTGTCAATTAAATTTTGTAAGTATGTTGCGGCAATTACGCAACTTTTTCAATTTGTAAATACTCTTTGATTTATTTTACTTATGTGCTAAAAAGGTTTAGCGATATTAAGAGAGAATTACAAAATTTAGTCTATTACTTAGTCTAATTTTTTGTCCCACGCTCTTCTCAAACCAAGGCAAAAAAGAAAAAGAAAGTAAAGCGCACTTGCGTTCAGCTTCCGAAAGATGGTGACTTCGTCCAGTTCGTTCGATATTTTAGGGTGCGTTCGGTCCGTCAAGCTGTAGTTCGATATTTTGGGATGCGTTCGCAACAAGTGTCTTATTGTCTACCTATTCCCAAGAAGATAAACATGAAATCTTTGTAACGGTTTTTTGTTAACATTGATCAATTGCATTGGAAAAAATTAGCTTTTTTAATGCGTCATTTGAATAGGTTCAGCTGCTATAGTTGGGAAAATGAAGAGAAAATTTAAACAAAAACATTTTTTGTTTAAATAACTCTTTTCTTATTTTTATTTAGTAGTGAGTGGAATCCCCTTTATTTTTTGTAACTTCAAAAATTCGATTAGGCATATATTGTTTTTTTTAAATAATTTAAGGAAATGTTCTTCCAAGCTTCGTTGACTGCTGTTGTAAGGGATTCTTTATCTTCAAATTGTCGGCCGGATTTGTAAACTTCACGAACCAGCTATCCCCACACATTTTCAATAATGTTTAGGTCCAGTGAGTATGGAGGACATTCCAACAACACAACGTTTTGCTTGTTAATCCAGGTTTTCACTGCTCTAGCGGTATGGATTGGGGCATTATCCTGCTGGAAAGTCCATTTGAGGAGTCCAAAGATTTCACTAAATTTCGGAAAAGCCCTTTCAAGAATTCCGCTTTATAAATTTGCAGTCATTCCAGATGGTGGAAACTCCAGCTATATTGTTCCATAATACGATATAGCGCCCCAAACCATAACACCACCCTCGCGGCTATAATAACGCTCCAAAAATAGTTTATCTTTTTTCAGGTCGTGATAAAATAATAGTTAAAATCATCCGGCCCATCCAGATTAAACTTTTTTTCGTCTGAGAACGTCATATGGCGCCTACAGAACTCCAGCCGATTTTTTTTCCTATGTGGATTTGATGGTTTTTTTTTTTTTTTGTAGTTTCATGCGTTTCAGGTTTGGGACACTATTTTATTATCCGTCGGACAGTCGAAAAGCTTGCAATAATTCCAGCTTCAACTCTTATTTTAGGTGCTGAGTAGAGACAATTAGAGGCCAACCGCACAATTAACCTCTTTCCCCAACTGTTGTGGCAGTATTTGTACGCCCTTTCATATTTTTTTAATATTTTTTTTTTTTTTTTGTTTCGCAATAAATTGTTCACCATGTTCCAGCTGTAAACTACTCGTTAGTGTTAACTAGTTGTAGTATAAGGAAATGTTGTCAATTTTATAACACTTCAATAAAAAAAAAAAAAAATTGTTCTGCGATCTTCCGATTTTTTTCGCAATTTCATGCGAACTTAGATTTTGTTCGGCATACAACACAATTTCTATTTTTTCTTACGAATTAAGGGCTTTGCCTCGTCTCATTTGTCCAAGAAATTAATTTCTGTACCTTTGACTTTAAACTCGTAAAAAACATCTCACTGATGATGATTAAGTACCCGAACCAAAACTAAATCGGAAAGAAATGAACCTATTCAAACGACGCATTAAAAAAGCTATTTTTTTCCAATGCAATTTATAAATGTTAACAAAAAACCGTTACGAAGGTTTCATGTTTACCTTCTTCTTGCAAATAGGTAGACAATAACACACTCTGCAGCTGCAACAACAAAAAGCTTTTCCTTAAGCTTTTTTATGAGAAAAAAGCTTTTGAACCTATTCCTATGGCAGTGTATATGTATGTACTCTATAAGTACTCTTACATAATATCATCTCCGTATTTTTGTAAAATAAAGTTTATTATTCTACTACTATCGTTGGTGTTATAATTTAAATCTCGTGAAAATAATGAAAGTGGCCGCAGAATTTCTTACTATTGTTGTTCCTGCATTGTGAATTCACCTCGTCCAACGGTAATACCGGATCTCCCACAACCTACCAATTTAATCCGGCCCGAGGACACATCATAGCATCTCTTTCTCCTTTAAAAAAAAAATTGTATAGTCGACCCAGGCATAACACTATTTCTGGTGGCAGAAATGCATAAAGTGAGAAATTGAAATCACAAGAATATGATATAGAAAAGTAGAAAATTTATAAATAAGAATAAAATCGAATAATTGTTTTTAAAATTTCGCGCGTCACTTAAGGATCTCTTAGAAAACATAAGTGAAGGCGGCTCTGGCAATAGTGAATATTCAGATAGTGAGGATACTAGGAACGGTAGTTTAGATAATAGAGAAAACGCTGCAGGTGTTAGTGATAGTTCGATTGAAGCAATGTCTGAAATCCCAATTAACGTTCTGATTAACTTCATTCCTACCTTTAACGGTACAAGCGATGAAGTTTTTACCTTTATCGATTCGTGTAATGATGCTATTTCAAGTACATTAAAACAAAGATACGTGGTAATGCTACCACAATTCTGATGAACAAAGAAGTCAGAGACCGGGATTCTCTGAAAGGGGAATTAACGACAATATTCAGGGAGCCTCACATTGCTCTGCAACTGCATAGAGAATTAATCTCAATTAGACCAAATAGAGATGAGTCTGTAGTACATTTCCTACAACGGGTCGAAACATTGCAAAGGCGGTTGTTACAAAGTAAGCTCGCGGATGTAAAAGATGAACATAAAGACGGCCAGTTGGAGTATACCCAAAAACGAAACCTTAACGATTTTCATTAACGGGTTGAGAGAAAGATTGTCGACATATGCAATAACACAACGACCAAAAACGCTAGCTGAAGCGGCTCAATTTTCGTCCGAAGAAGAACAACGCATAAATATGTTTCGAACAAATATTCAGAAGGATTATACTTCAAAAAATTTGGCTTAAATCAATTTCCAAGAAGTAAAGTTGCTTTAACTGCGGCAAACCTGGTCATATTGCAAGAAAGTGTATGTTATCCAAGAAAAATAATGAAGTAGTGAATAGGAATCCATCCAGACAACAAGAAAATACTGAGCAGCCGTCAACTTCAAATAGTAGACAGTTTATACCAAGGGATTTTCGGTAAGCTGTATGGCGACTGAGGCAACCACGCAGCTAAGAGCCTTGGACAATTGTGAAAGTCCTCATGTAGTAGTACTAATAAACGGTGAATTAAAAAAAATTAATTATAGCCACAATTATATATCTCTAATAAAAGCAAACTGTATTTATGAAGACGATGTAGACCCCAGAAAGAAAATGAAATTTAGTGGTATAGGGGGGAAGACACGAGAAACGATAGATGAAGTATATAGTGAGATCCAGTTTTAGTACACTCCAAGCGCAAGCAAACCAAGTAGGATAAAATTCCAAGTGATCGAGAACAATTTATTAGGTGAATACGACGGACTGATCGGTAACTATTTCCTACGAGAGGGTGGTTTCACGATCAATTATGAAGATATGATCAACGAAGAGAATATGGTTAAAGAAAGATCGGAAGTATTTAGGACTATAAATGTAAAAGGGAAACTAGACAAAGAGATGGTGATACCTAGACAGGAAATTACCGGAGGTATCATCATCCCTAGCTGTATAAGTGAAAACAGAAATGGTAAATGCCTCTTATCGATAGTAAATACAACAGACAAACCATTTAACATAAAGGGAGTTTCGATAAAAGCAGGAAATGTTCGCACAGATCATCTAAATAAAGAAGAAAAAGAGAGGTTATTAGAAATTGTGAAAAAATATAGTGTTATATTCTGTATAGAAAATGAGAGATTATCAAAGACAACGGTAGCAAAGCATAGGATTCGCACAAGTGCTGGTTCTGAACCAAAATTTACTAAGAGTTATAGATACCCAAAGGTTCACGAAGAAGAATTTCGTGAGCAGGTTCGGAAGTTAAAAGAGGACGGAATTATCTGCGACAGTGATTCTCCTTGGAGCTTACCCTTGTGGATAGTTCCCAAGAAGGCCGACGCCAGCGGCAAAAATAAATGGCGAATGGTAATTGACTACCGTAAGCTAAATGAGCTTACGATAACAGACAATTATCCCTTACCGAATATTACGGAAATACTTGATCAGTTGGGAAAAGCCAAATATTTTTCCACCTTAGATCTAACTTCCGGGTTTCATCAGATTCCTATGGAAGAGGAAGATATGGAGAAAAAGGCTTTCAGCACTCCATACGGGCATTTCGAATACACCAGAATGCCGTTTGGTTTGCGAAACGCTCCAGCCTGCTTCCAAAGACTGATGAACACTGTTTTGGCAGGACTTCAAGGAATCAAGTGTTTCGTCTATTTAGACGATATTGTTGTCTACGGGCAAAATCTAGAAGAGCATAACGCACAATTAATAGAAGTATTTGAGCAACTCAGAAAAGCGAATTTGATATTACAGCCTGATAAATGTGAATTCCTTCGAAAGGAAGTCTCGTATCTAGGGCATATAATCACGGATAAAGGAGTGAGACCAGACCTAAATAAGATTAGTAGTATCGTAAAAATGGAAGCACCTAAGAATCCGAAGGGAATAAAATCATTCCTGGGCATGATATGGTACTACAGAAAATTTATAAAAAATTTCAGTAATATTGCCCAGCCTTTAAACAAACTTCTCAAAAAAGACGTAGATTTCATTTGGGGACAGGAACAAGAAGAAAGCTTTAGGAAATTAAAGGATCTTATAACTAGGCATCCCATTCTACAATACCCCGACTTCAGTAGGTCATTTATTATTACAACAGACGCCTCTAATAAAGGAATTGAAGCAGTGCTTAGCCAGGAGCATAATGGAAAGGACTTGCCGATACACTTTGCAAGTCGAACGCTTAACAAAGCAGAAGCAAATTACGGCACCACGGAGAAAGAATATTTGGCTACCGTATGGGCCATAAAACAATTCCGCCCATACATCTACGGTATACAAACAGACCACAGACCATTGACATGGCTGTTTAAGGTAAAAGACGCGGGAAGTCGACTCGTTAGATGGCGCCTCAAATTAGAGGAATTTGAATACACCATCACTTATAAGAAGGGCAAAGACAATGTTGTACCCGATGAGCTCAGCAGAAATGTTAGAATAACGGAAAAAGAAAGGGAAGAAACATGGCAGCATCTGATGAGCCTGCTCTAGGAAGAGGGAATTGAAACAAACAATAAGACTAGGGAAAATACAGGAAGTACAAGTAGAGGTCAGGACACTAATACAAACAAAGAAGCAGTAGACATAGAAAATGATATAGGGATAGAAGACATAGTAGTAGAAGACATTGATCACCATCAAGAAGATGATCTTATTTTAAGCGAATTGTCTAACGACGATGAAGAACAAATGTTGGATGGTAAGGAGGAAGTTAATGACTCTGACAGAAGATTAGCTATATTAAAAGAATGCCATGCGGGCCTTATAGGGGGTCATACAGGGCAAAAAGCCACATATGCAAAAATAAGGAAAAAAATTCAAATGGAAAGGAATACAAAAACATATTGAGGACTTCGTTAGAAAATGTCCTCAATACCAAACCGAGAAAGTAAATAGAGCACCAACAAGAAACCCAATGACAATTGTCAGCTCAGCTAACAGGGCCTTGGAGAAAATTATGGTTGACTTAATTGGACCAATGGAAGAAACGGAGGAAGGGTTTAAATTCGGTCTGACAATACAGGACGACCTGTCAAAATTTATAAAATGTACATATTCCCATCAAAAGTAAGTATATGCAGATGGTGGCCCGTGCTATAATGGAAGAATTTTGTAACGCCCTTTTTGCAGAATTTTGTAAATTGTTAGGAATTAAACATATAGCAACTAGTGTGGCTTATCCATAAGCTAATAGCGTTGAACGAGTGCATTGTAGATTATTAGAATACCTAAAGGCAACAGGAAACGAATTGAACCAACTAACGGATTGACACAAACGAATGCCATACGCAGGTTTTTGTTATAACTGCACAATCCACAACACAACAGGTTACACACCATATATTTGTAATTTTTGGCATTGAAGCAAATAGACCTAGCGGCGTAGATATGATAGACGAAAATACAATTTATGACTATATTGATGAACTTAAGGCAAATCTGTTTGATATACAGGAAAACGTTAAGAAAAATACTAGAAAATGTAGGGAGAAATCTAAGCTAAGATATATGATAAGAAGATAGGGAAACAAATAGAATACAAAGTGGGACAAAAAGTGTTAGTAAGAAACGAAAGAAAATGGAAATTGAAAAGTACGTTTAAAGGTCCTTTTCCAATTTCAGAAGTCTATGATGATCATTTAGTAGTAAATCTCCAAAACAAAAAGCAGAAATTCAATAGAGCTAATGTCAAACCCTATTTTTCAGGATCTCGCTCATCGGGCAGAGTACGTCAGAAAACGTCCAAGTGAAAGATCTACAAAATCACTCTGGCCCGTACTTTAATCATATAGGAGACGGAAAGAAAATAAATAATGAAATAGGTTTAATAATAAATTTAGACATAACCATATTAGATCAATCGAGTATAAATATTAGGACTATGATAAATTCGATAGATAGCATTTGCATAGGATCTGCAATAGGATGTAAGGAATTTCAACAAATAGCTAAGCAACAAAGGTAGACCATAGGATTAGAATAATTTCAGGAATAGTTGGAAAACCGAAAAGAGAAAAACGCCGAATATTACTACAAGGCAGTCCAGAGCGTGTCTGAAAATGAAAAACGTATTAAGGATGGCATGGAGGAAAATGTAAAAATTTTAAGTCATTTAAACAAACAGGTATTAGAAAGCGTAAAGAATAGTAAAGTTACCATGAGCAAAATTAACGATGTTATAATCGAGCTCAATAAAGTCAATGCCAATGAAGCCAACATCAATCGAACCATCATCATCACTTCTTATTTCGAGGAAATATTGAGTAAAATTAATCATAAAATATTGCAGCTAGAACTAGAAATAGAACAAATTATCGATAGTTTATTATTTATCCAAGCCGGAATCCTGCATCAACGAATTATCGAACTTAGCGAACTAAGAGATCTAGATCATAATAAATTTTTGCGATAGAACCAAGTACAGAAAATTATTCAGAAATCCTGAAAACGTTAGAATTGAAAGCATTTACTCGAGAACAGAACATAATTATTTTTATTAATGTACCAACAGTATCAAAGGAAAATTATGACATATATTAAATAGTCACTATCCCGAAAATTGTTGATAATAGAATTTTGATCTTAACGTTAAATTACACTACTCAACACTAAAAAAATATCTGATTTGGCTCATATTGTTTCATATCGAGGTTGACTAATAATAAATATATATAGGCATTTTATTTTGATATCACGTCTAGAAGCTGAGAAATATGAATTTTAACTTTTTGATGTAAGTTTGATTTTTATATTGCAAATATTTCGAAAATAGGAATGTTTTACAAACAAAACTTACTTTATACGTTAGTTTGATTGGTAAACTTGAAAATGTCATGCGTGTGTGTTAACAGTCCTAACTTATTTTGTTACATTTGTGGCGAATTTACGCCAAAATCGAAAGAAAAACCTCTTTCAGACTTAATTAAACAGTGTTACTTAGCCTATTTTGACCGTGATGTGAAAAACCAAGATAAGATGTGGGTTCCTAAAGTGTGCTGTCTAAGGTGTTATACGAATTTGAACGGTTGGTGCAATGGAAGAGTTAAAAAAATGCCATTTGCTACGCCGATGGTATGGACTGAACCAACAAATCATGCCGTGGATTGTTACTTCTGTTTAACACAATTAAAGGGGTTTTCTGAAAAATCTAAATGAAGTATTAAGTATGCCGATGTGTCATCGGTAAAGAAACCTCAGCCACATTCTGACGAGTTACTTGTACCCAAGGCCCCGGTTTCTTTAATGAAAACAGAAACTTTAGAAAGCTATACTTCGACAGACAGTGAAAAAAGTGACAAACAGGATTTTATACCCGATGATGAAGACGTATCGAAGCCACTTTTTGTGAACCAAAAAAGGCTTAGTGACCTGGTAAGAGATTTGAATTTACCCATTGACAAAGCAGAATTATTGACTTCAAGATTACAACAATGGAATTTGTGTGAACCTGACGTAAAAGTAACTTTTTATCGAAAAAGACATAGTTCACTAGTTCCGTACTTTTCTAAAGAAGATGGTTTAGTTTTCTGCATTGATGTGGATGGATTGCTGTCTCAACTTGGTCATGATCATCTACCCACAGAATGGAGATTTTTTATAGATTCTTCAAAAACTAGCTTAAAAGCAGTTTTACTGCATAATGGAAATAAGTTACCATCTTTGCCGCTCGCCTATAGCGCTAATTTGAAAGAAACATATGATGTTATGAAACTTCTATTAGAAAAAATAAATTACAATAAACATAAATGGCAAATTTGTGCAGATCTTAAAGTAGTTGCTTTGTTAACTGGCTTGCAGTCAGGCTATACCAAATACTGCTGCTTTCTTTGCGAGTGGGACAGCCGAGCGCGATCACAACATTTTATAAAAGAAAACTGGCCATCACGTGACTCTCTCGTACCGGGACAGAAAAATGTTAAATTTGATCCTTTGGTTGAGCCCGCTAAAATTATTTTGCCGCCGTTACACATTAAATTGGGCCTCATAAAAAATTTCGTAAAACGCTTAAACAAAGATGGTCCTGCATTACAATTTATCAAGCAAAAGCTTCCAAAGCTTATTGAGGCACAAATCAAAGAGGGCGTATTCGTAGGTCCG
Organism: Pocota personata; assembly: GCA_963082735.1. NCBI lineage: Eukaryota > Metazoa > Arthropoda > Insecta > Diptera > Syrphidae > Pocota > Pocota personata. The sequence goes on from OY720429.1 coordinate 81,612,273, forward strand.
GACATAAAAAAGCTGATTGAAGATTCGTCTTTTACATCTACTCTTAACCATACTGAAAAACAAGCATGGGATGCTTTTATTGACGTGACAAAGAATTTTCTTGGTAACAACAAATCCGCTGACTTTCGCCAAAAAATTAAACTGATGTTAGACTATTTCCATAAAATGGGATGCAATATGTCATTAAAACTGCATTTCCTTCATTCGCACTTGGACTTTTTCCCCGAAAATATGGGATCAGTTAGCGATGAACATGGGGAACGCTTTTATCAAGATGTGGCTGCAATCGAAAAAAGTTTCCAAGGAAGATGGGAGCCTGCTCTGCTCCCAGATTACTGTTGGAGCCTTGTTAGAGAAACTCCAGGATCTCACTACAAGAGGAAAGCCAGCTGCACCAAGAAAACTTAGCCTTTTCAATCAAAGCATCAATAAAACCTAACGGGTGAGCTTGATTTTGCAAGAAAATCATATTTTTGACTAATTTAATTTATCTTGAAAATGAGATGTGATGTAAAAATTTTATTTACATATTTGTATTAGGTCAATAACAAGGAATTATAATCACATAGTAGGAACTCAGATAAAATAAAAAGTTTGTTATTTGTTGAGTAGTGTTATAAGTACTTATTAGTTGATAAAAATAGAGAAGAATATAGTGTAAAAAATAATTTAGCAGACTGTAAATTTGCTAACAAAATGTTTGTTTGTCAACCACAACTACTTAAGAGCACTTTAAGCGATTCCAATTGTGAAGTAAATTTTTTATAAGAAACAGAGCATATAATTGTGACCTTAAAGTAATAAATTCAAAAGTAGAAATTTTCCATAAAATTACAAGTAATTAATTTTTGTATAAGATCACTGATGAAACAAGCTATAAATGTAAATGTAATAACGACACAAACACAGGAAAACTTGTTGGCACAGGTATAATAGTTTTAAGTAATAATTGTAAATTAGAGACATACGACACGACTATTAAAACTTTGGACAATGATGCTGAAATACTACTACGGGATAAATATTCCTATGTACGGATATTGGAAGACTGCTGCGTAAATACAAAATTACGAGATATTGTAATCACACAAGAGCCAATGTCTTAAATCACTGCGAAAGACATACATGAACTACAATACTTATCTGTAGAGATACAACGTCAAAGAAGTTTTTTTTTTCAAAGACATTAGAAAAAATACCAGAACGTTCACAAGGTAGGTATGTTGATGTCAATATTTGGAGTCGTAAGCATATTACTCATAGCCTACTCGATGTGGAAGTGTAACTCCGGAAGAACTACAATAGCCCTATTTAGCAGATGTTTCAACAGAAGTAACAGAGTAAACTCATAGGGAACCCTTAGAGTGGCCAGCAGACTAGAACAATCAACAGAAGATTTCGAGATGCAAACACCAAAGTCCAATCTTAGGATAAAATATCCTTAGATGTGTCTAAAAGGGGGACATGTTATGGATGGCTCATATAGAATGTCAGCAAAATAAAAAACTAGGTCAAACAAACGAACGACAGTGACACCAAACACCGACAATACAGTAGACGCACAATCAGCAATAACAAACGAACGACAAATTTCAGGTGAAATATTTATTCCATTGTGTCAGCAATAAAATATTATTAATAGAGGTGCAAAACAAGAACGTGTTGAAGAAGTTAATCAGACACTGTACGGATATTGTAAAAATATTAGCATTTGCTTTTCATATTAAATAAAGTTACTAAGTACTCTTATATAATACCATCTTTGTATTTTTATAAAATAAAGTTTATTACTCTACTACTATCGTTGGTGTTATAATTTAAATCTCGTGAAAATAATCAAAGTGGTCGCAGAATTTCTTACTATTGTTGTTCCTGCATTGTGAATTCATCTCGTCCAACAGTAATACCGGATCTCCCACAACCTACCAATTTAATCCGGCCCGAGGACACATCAAAGCATCCCTTTCTCCTTTAAAAAAAAAGTGTATAGCCGACCCAGGCATAACAATATATGCATACGCACGGGATAGTGGGTGTACAAGATACAAAAAGTTTGAAAATAAAATAAATTGACTGTTAAAAATAACCACAAATATTTCTGTTTTCATGCAAATTTTCTTGGGTGTATATATGTACATGTATATATATATATGTATGCCCACGGAATAAGGTATAATTTTCCACTGGATAAATTTAATTTCGGATTTTGGCAGTGAATCATTTTTGCTCGAATAGCGTAATAATCCGAAACAATATTTTCTTTTTTTAGTTTATATAAAAAATGGCACAACGGCTTGCAATAAAAAATATCTGGTTGAGAAGAATAAGCAATCAAATTATTTCCGGCAACAGAGCTAAAGTAATATAATAGAACATCTTACATAAATAATGAAACCAATTAATCATTACACTTACAGGTACCTTCTCAAGGAGAACAAATTCGGTCAGGTAAGAGACCATATAATATATGTACTTACAACACATACATATGACAGAGAATTATTAATTAAGGCGCAATTTGCTATTTTACTTGTTTAACCATAATAGGATGAACAGTTTATTTAAACCATGGTATTACTGCAAATTGGGCTTTACATTTTTATATACATACGATATTGCACATACATACATATATATAAAAAGTACTTTTTTGATTTAGCCAACAACCTTGATGGAAGAGAGCTTTATAATCCAAAACTCCTTAAAAAGCACTATGAGGTATGTTAAAATCAATATAGCATCAACACAAAATGTTATTATCTTCTATTCGACTTATCTTTTTACACTAATTTTGATATATAATTTGTATGGTAAACCCCCAAAAGTATACATATATATTTGCGATCAACATCGAAAGCCGATCTAGTCATGTCCGTCCGTCTGTCCATTCGTATCTTATAAGTTTTCGGGTTTTAAATTTTGAGCTAGAAAGACGAAATTAATATGTAAGCTATTTCGAACCCGAAGCAGTACAAATGTAAACATTTTTAAAATCCGCACACAGACACGCCCACTTTTAATAAAATGACATTTCTTCAACATTTTTATTAGAAACTTAAAAATATCCCCTTAACAAAATATATAGACGTTAATATTTCTTAATTCGTTGTATAATGCCAAGCCTACTTTTTGAGGGCGTTTTCTCCAAAAAACCTGATAGTCATTTCTTAAAGGTACTTACGGTGATAAATCTTATTTTCGAGTTCAGAATCTATGAATTTTGGTAAAAAATAGTTACAGACGCGCCCACTTTCGTAAAAGAAGAAGCCATAAAATCAGTTTTTCTGATAAAATCTCTCAAAAGTCACAGAAGTAGACTCTGAATAGAACGATATATACATCATTGAATTTGAATTGAAAGTTTCAGAATGCCACGCTCACTTTATCAGGAATGGGTTAGAAGATGAGGGATAGGGTATCATACTATATGTTCCAAGCGGATTGTACTATTTGTTACTGAAATTCAGGGATTCTGATGAGATCTTATCCATCACCGTACTTTCTATACACTCCGTGGTGCACGAATTATCTCCACAATAATACTGGAATAAATAATAACATGATTGCGGAACCAGCGACGGAACTGATTACAAAGGAGAGAATTGAGTGGGTAATTAGACAGTTCTCTCCCTTTAAATCACCCGGAATCGATGGTATTCTCCCGATCATGTTGCAGAAAACTGCAACTACAATTGTTCCGGTACTCAAAGAAATTAATTCAAAATCCATATGGGGGTATATTCCAAGGAAATGGAGACAGTTAAAGTGGTCTTCATAACTAAGGCCGGTAAGGCAAGTCGCACTACTGAAAAAGACTTAAGACAAAATAGTCTTACCTCCTTTGTCCTTAAAACTTTCAGAAGTCTTGCAGACATATACATTCGGAGCAAAATAAACTCTGGAGACTCATCTCTAGCTCAACACGCTGATATGAAAAATAAAAGTGTAGAGACAACTCTGCACTGTCTTGTCGAATTAATAGCGAAAACGCTGAAAGATAAAGAATACACATTAGCCACCTTCGCAGGCATTGCAGGAGACTTTAGCAATGTTAGAACGGATGCTGTGCGCAGAAATTTAACAAAACCTCATACGCGTCTAGAGGTACACCTCAAGGCGGAATCATATCCCCACTGCTGTGTGAAACAGCGGCATCAAAGCAATTGCTCATGCAGACAACATAGAGCAACAGACAATTTTCTTCCAACCCTAAGCGAGCAATTAGAAGAGGCATGAAGGACCTTAAATAACTGGGGCGATAAGTGTGGCCTGGGGTTATTCCCCAGTTGATTCTATTTACTAACAAAGTGGAAATACCACAGTTTTTAACACCTTCTGTTGGAGGCACCCCTTTTTAAAATCTTTAACAGTGCCAAATATTTGGGACTCGTGCTCGATAAGAAACTTAATTGGAGGTTGAATATTAATAAAAGAATCAAAAAAGCTACGACAGCCTTCTACACGTACAGTAGAATTTTTGGGAAAACTAGGGGACCTAATCCCAAAATCATCCTGTGGATATACACGGCCATAGTAAGATCTATACTGACTTATGGAACCTCGTTTGATGGCAGATAACCAGCAAAACCACCAACCTAATGACCATCATAATAGTAGAAAGACTAGCGTGCATTGGAGGTTCTTGGAACACAACACAAGTTAAAATTCTGCTGAGTCTCTAGACACGAATGCATACCAGGAAATGAGAAAGCAGACGAACTGGCAAGAAGAGGTTTGGCAATAAACCCTGACCGATCTGCCCTCTCAGTGAACATCCCGCCTTACACACTAATGCTTGAAGAAGGGAATAAAGCTCTAACAGATGCAAACAACAAGAAGACCTCTCTAGACACTTGTGTCACGGCTAGGAAGCTATGGCCCATATACATAAGACAAAACTATGATCTACAGACTTTGCAAATGAATAGAAAATCCCTATCTACCCTGCGGTATTATATGAAAAAGCTACGCATAACGGAAGAAGAGCTATGTAGGAGTTGCAGTAACGAGGAAGCTTACGAGACCACAACCCACTTTCTTGGCCACTGCCCACGCCTCTATCATCAAAGAATAAATCCCTCGGACGACACTTCTTCCATGATCTAGAAGTACAATACTATCTGGTAAACCAGTGAATGACATCTTGAACTTCATCAAATCCACAGGGATGGTTTGTTCTATACGAACAGTAAGTATGGTTATATATTGGTTTACGTCACGGGGTACTCAGAAATTGGTGACATACTTATGGGCAGAAGGACGGACGAGCGTTCAGGCTAGACCGACTTAACTTTCGATGCTAATCACAAATATATGTATATACTTTTGGGGTCTACCGTTATTATTTCTCTATGCTATGAACTATGTATCAAATTGAATATACCTATGGGGTACGGTATACAAATTGAGGGCGTTGCATAGTATAAGGCATAATAGCTGTATGTTGAATTTGTAATATTATTTAGATTTTAATCTTATTTACGCTACCAGTACTGCTTATGGCGAGCTTTGTGTGACAATACCTTTCACTGATGGAGAAAATTTAATTTCATTTAGTAAGAAGTACCTAACTTGTAACATACGAGTGCGTACGAGTACATGTAAAGACAGATAGGGGCTGAACAAATTTAATGCGCAATGCAACATAAGTCAGAACAGATTTTTTAGAATAATAAAACGTTCATAGCTGTCAAGTGTTTAACTAACGTGCTACAAAAGCTAGCATCTCCGGTAAAGTTTACATATGCTTTAATATTTGTTTATTACAATTGAAGTTGAATTTATCGGGTTGGTGCAAACAGTTCCTTTTTTTTTGTTTGCGATTTGTTTTTTATTGTGCAGACTGTCCATTCCGCGGACAGTTCCTTGTTCTTTTGTACAATTTTTTTCATATCGATTAAGTCCTGTAATTCGAGTTATCCAGATTTTCTCTTCTATGTGATATCTCCATTCTCGATTATGTAATTCAGCTGCGGCCATTAATTGCATCACATCACCAATGTTCGTATAGAACAGAAAAAATAGCAGATCCTCTTGAAGTTTTTTAAGAACCGGATGCGAGAGTTTATCTCTTATCGCAAAGTAGATCAAGTATTCAGGCGGCACGCTGTAGTCAACATATATATAGGTATATATATATTTCTTATTTTCCGAACTTTTTTAACAGAAGAGAAAGAGATTTAATATGAGAAGGCGGTAATTATACCCGTATGGTGGAAGACGTATAGGAACATTCCAGTCTAGGTGACGTTGTGCAAAGCGATCGCCTAACGCATTCAGTACAATCAAAATATTCTGAGTACATTGGGGACTAAACTTTAGGTACATACTGTAACTGGAAAAGTATTATACAGCGTGGACGTTATCAGAGTACATGAAAATTCATTACTCCACCGCTTGTTGGAGCCAAGCATTAAGTTGGTCTTAGTTACAATTTGCTCAAAATGAGGTGTGAAATCTATACTTTGCGAGAAATACACTCCTAAATCACACGTTGATGTAACGTTCTTGAGCATAGATTGAATGAAACTGTAATTATACAATAGATAACTAGCTGGATGTACCCGCTTTGCTGGGTCCTTTAATATATGCATACATATCGTCACTACAATGTAGAACAATCATAAGTCCAAATTACGTATTTTTCCAAAATGTTGGTCAGAGCGAAGCGTTTTATATTTAGCATTAGCATATACAAATTAAATCTCTATCTCACGTAACTTACATCACATACCTTACATCATTTTGCATGATTAAAACGATTCGAGTAAAACTTTAAAACTTGACTCTCCCGAGAAATTGTATTGCATTGTAGTGACGATATGTGCTATACAATACATTTTTTTTCTCTAATTGAATACACATATGTACTTATATATATTTTCAGAATCCATATGTGAATATGGAATTAAGTCATGAAATGATATTTCAGTTTTGTTAGAATAAAGAAAAACAAAAAAAGATCCGTTAAGTGCAAGTATACATGTACCCAATTCCCTCATTCACTGTTGTATTATTGACAGCGAAAACTCGCGAATGAATTTTTTTTTTGGTTGTACACATTAACGGGACAAACATTGAGATCATGCAGTGCAAACAGTTCCCAGAATCGCTCCGACGATTCGTCCGGTAATCATGACAAGTGTTCAGTCTACGCGAAGAATTTGCTGACACCACGTTTGGGCACCGAAATGCATCCAGAAAAAATGTTGAGGACACCTGAGACATCATGCTGTCGCTGCGTGATCATCAACAACGCGCCGATGGATTAGTACTTAAGATAGAAAAAATTGTAACTAGTAGTCAGTTGTATTGTAGGCAGAATCGCTGCCAGTTTGAATTTCGAATAAAAAATTATTTTTTTAGAATTATCGTCGTAAAATAAATTGCCACCTCGTACATTATAGTAAGCCAGAGCCCTTTAAAAGCGACAGTGCTACCGCGTACGAATACCGGGTCCGATGACAGTGAAAACCCTTAAAAGAAAAAAATTAAGAGTGAAGAAAAGAGGCCCCGGAGTAGCTGCCAGCGGAGGAAAGGGAAGTTGTTCAAACTAGCCGCTTCATCACCCGAGAATTTATCAGTCACCTTTATAACAATGCAGATAGTAGTATTAGCCTCGTAAGTTTCACAGTCATTTAAGTAAAAACGAAAGAAAAATAATAAGAGTTAAGAAAAAAAAAATAAAAATAGAATAATTAAAGTGTATTAATAACAATTAATATTGTGTGAGTTTAACAAGCTCTAAATAATAAGTAGAAAAAAAAAATTGATTTGCGTAAACTTAGCCAAATAAGAATAATCAAAGACATTTGTCAATATCAATACAGATTTCATAAACATATATTAATTTAATTAATACAAAAATCTCATATCCCTTAACTAACATATTCATATACAAAAACATACAAAAAAAAGAGAAACATGGTAAACATGCATCTCAGGTCCGAAACGGGAGCTCATAATTCTAATCACACCAACGAAAATTAACCCGGCACTTCACCCAACACAGATCCTACTCCATCCCTTCAACCTATTCATCCAAGTACTGGTAGTACTCGTACCAGTCAAGCTCTTCAAATACGGGCGAAGCACAGGAAGTGGGCACCACGCCCCAACTGGAAACGCTAATCGCATCAATTCAGAAATTCCACAACAAAGATATTGTGCAGGAATTTTTCATATTTCCTGCGTTAATGTTTTTGAAGAAGATGCAGAATATTATAAAACAAGTGGATTGCCTTTTCGATGTGACAAATGTTCTGTACTTAGGCGGAGTTCTCTCCACGTTCCTGATCCGTCACTAGACAAAAACAACAACGTCAAGCAGACAGTTGCAAAGAAGAAGGCACCAGCACCTAACAGTGGCAATGTCAACAGAAAAAAAGCCATCGGCAACTTACAAATGTCAACAAGCAATTCAGTCACTCGTGAGGAAGAAGGCGAGGAATTAACACTTCGAATGATTTACCAGAAACTGACTAGCCTGGAGGAAATCAATAGTCAGTTCCTGCATTCATTAAATGAACTACGCGCAGAAAATAATGAGTTGAAGTCCAAATTGCTAATGCTTGAAAGCCGACTCAACTCGCAGCAGCAAAGTCTATTAAGCAACTGTGTAGAAATAGTGGGAGTACCAGAGGTCAATGACAATAATGCTAAGGTTTTAGCACAACAAATATTTGCGAAAGCTTTGTCTGTAGACGTTTCTGATGAACAAATTGACCAATGTTACATAAAGAAGGTGCAGGGAAAGAAGGAAGATGACAACGCTTCAACTAAATCTAGCAAACTGATCATCTGTTTAAGTTTTCATGATTCTTCTCTTAAACAACGGATAATGAGTGAGAAGTCGAAGAACAAGAGAAATTTAAATTCGAGTGTGCTTGGTATCAGTGACAGCAGCGGTGGTGGCAGTAACAGCAGAAAGAGTACTGATATCTGCATAAATGACTCCCTCACAAATTACACGCGGGCGCTGTTTATGAAAGCAAAAGAGGCAGAGAAGCAGCTTGGGTATAAATATCTATGGTATAGAAACAACCAAATACGTATGCGAAAGATTGAAGGTGAAAAAGTTATCATTATAAGATCTTTTAATGATCTTGCACTGATTTAGTGCATTCTATGTATATCTCCTACCTTACTTATTTAAATGTATTTAGAAAATGAATTAATTGATGACTTTTCTACCTACGATCCCAGCAACAGAAATTGTATAGATGTATTTAGTAACAATTCATATTGCTTGAACAAACTCTTCTTCGTTCACCAGAACATCAGAAGTTTAAGAGAAAATTTTGATGCTCTTGTAACTCATCTGGATACTTTTTTGTGTCTTCCTGATTTTGTTGTGGTCTCTGAAATTTGGATATACGATTTTGAAAAAAGCGATTATTATCTACCGGGACTTACATGTTTTACAAATACAAATGAGAAATACGCAGCAGGAGGTGTCGGTTGCTTGGTGAAGCAAGATTATAAAGATGATTGCTTTGTATTGAAATTAAATTTTCTGAGTGCTGATGCTTTAAAAATTTCCACGTTCTGATATGTGTCTACAGGCTTCATATGTTCAATGTCTCGGTTTTTGTGGAGGAATTTTCAGCATTTTTGGAATATGAAAAGTCAAAGAATCTGATTATTCTCGGAGATTTTAATATTGACATTTTAGAACATAGTGCAATTGGATCTACTTATTTGGCCTTACTAGCTTCCCATGGTTTAGCCTCGTTTATAAATGAAACTACAAGAATTGAATCTGGAAGGTGCTTAGATCACATCTATGCCCGTTTTGTGTCTTCTTCTTTGGGTTCCTGTGATAAGTGTATATTCGATTTTAGGACCACTGATCATTCTATGATAGGCTTGCTAGTTAATATCTCGAAAAAAAAAACTTTTGTCAAGACCCTAGTTATCAGTCCTCGAGTTCCACAAACATGGTAACGAAAATTGATTTTGCTAAGCTAAAAACTAGTCTTTTTTTCGAGACTTGGGAAGCAATATTTGCTGAAAGTGATGTTTCTTTATCGTACGACCTGTTTATTGCGTATCTCACGAAGCATGTATCAAATTCCACTTATAAAATCAAGCAAAAAAAATCTGAAAGATGACTAAAACCTTGGATCACGAGGTATCTATTAATATTAATTAAGATTAAAAATAAACTTAGAATAAAATGTTCAAGGCACCCTAATAATCAACATTTACAATCTAAATATAAAAAAATGTGCTCAGTTTTAAAGAAAAAAGTTCCGATTTGCCGTGATAGCTTCTATAACAACAAATTCAACAGAGTTAAAGGAAATCTGAGAAGTGAATGGCGAATAGTCAATAGCATTCTTAATAATTCTTCAACTATTATAAGACCAGCTATTATACGTACCTATAATAATGAGGTTTCCGACAATTTTGGTATTGCTAACTCTTTTAACAAATATTTTGCAACTATATCCGCTAATCTGCTTCCAAGTCCAATACATCCTACGTGTGCACTTTGTAGTACCGAATTTAATCTCGGTGAACTTTCACAGAGACATAGTTTTTTATTTGAACCAATAACGGCTTTCGAGCTCTTGCACTCAATTGGTATGTTGAAAAACTCAAATTCTTCTGGAATTGATGGCGTGTCAAACGTAATTCTTAATAAAATTTCATGTTTTTTAGTTGATGTTCTGGCACATATATTTAATAATAGTATTTTTTCTGATGACTTTCCTGAAGCTCTTAAATGCGCAGATATTTTACCCCTGTTTAAGAAAGGAGCATCTGATGACTTAAGTAATTATAGGCCAATCTCACTTTTACCTTCAATTAGCAAAATCTTTGAAAAAGCTATAAAAAATAGGGTTGTGTCCTTTTTAAATAAAACGAACTTTTTCAGTGTTGTCCAATTTGGATTTGAAAAAGGAAGATCTACAGAAGATGCACTTTTAAATTTTTGTTGGCAAATTTTTGGGAATCTGGACGACAAAAAGTATACAGCTGGTTTGTTTGTTGATATATCAAAAGCTTTTGATATGTTCAACCACGATATATTGCTTGTTAAAATTGAAAAAGCTGGATTTCGGGGCTTTATTTTAGATTGGTTTAAATCTTACTTGAATAATAGGCCCCAGAGAGTTATTATTGATGGCATCAGAAGTGATATGGAGTATCTTAATCTGGGAGTACCTCAAGGTTCCGTCATAGGACCAATACTTTTCTTGGTATACATAAATTCATTGTTCGGTTTGTACTTTAAGGGCGTATTAACTGCTTTTGCAGATGACGTGGGTTTTGCCTATGGCTCCGATAGTGCTCTGAATCTTGTATCCGATATTAATTGGGATCTTAGTTTCTTAAGAATCTGGTTTGCTGAACATAAATTGGTAATTAGCTCCAAAACTAAAATTATGTTTTTTCATTTGTCAGCTCAAAGCAGTTTTGAAGCTAATGTGTTCTTCCATGCATCTGAGTGTCAAAGATTTAAACTCTCAAATTGCACCTGTAACACCGATTTTTCAACTAGTACGTTTAATTGCGGAGTCGTCTGAAGTGATAAGTGTTTTCAAGTTGAAATCGTTAATGAGTTCAAGTACTTGGGACTTGTCATTGACTCGAGGATGAGTTTCTTTAACCACACGGAAAATTGAGGCTTTACTTTCGCAGCAGTCTTAGAAATTTCTATTATCTGCGTAAGGTTTGCTCTACAGAACTCTTAAAAAAAATCTATTATGGAATTTTTCATTCAAGAATTCAATATGGAATTGCCTGCTGGGGAGGATCTTATTTCAATAGAATACAACCTCTTTTGATCCTTCAAAAACATGTCTTGAAGAGAATATGTTGGAAATCTCGTAGACACCCCAGTTTTCCTCTTTTCCAAGATCTGAAAATTCTTCCAGTTCGTCACTTGTTTTGTTATAAAGTGCTAAAAATGTTCTTTAGAAGATCAGGTAATCTTAATTTCAGACTAATCGATAGCTACAGTTTACGTGGTAATTTTTTGAATCTTGTATCTGTTCCCGGTTTTCGCACTATAGCTTTTCGCAATTTTTATACTGTTGCTTCATGTCGGTTATTTAACAAACTTCCTCATTCAATCAGAGAGTTAAGATCTCATTTAATGTTTGTAAAATATGTAAAAAAAATGGCTTTTTCCTTTGATCTCAGGAGTATTGAATCATTGCTTTAAATTTTACTTTGATGTTCTGGTTAAACGAAGTGTTCTCTAGTTTCATTGTAGTCTGCATTAATGCTTATTGTATTTATAAATATTCGTGTCCCTATTCTCTTTTTTTGATATGTATAGTTTTATGTAAAGGGTCACCCCACCCATTTTATATTATATATCTGTAAGGCATCTGAAGTGGCATTATCACTATTTAAATAAATATAAATGTCACTTACACATATTTCTCTTTTTAAGTAAACTGTATGGATTAATTGTTATTTGGATTATAAGAGAAATAAATTATCTAAATCTAAAATCTAAATCTAAAATCTAAATCAATTGTCCTCCGTGTCTTTCAGAGGCAAGGACGAGATATTATGCAAAAAGTATTTAACCCTAATATAGGCAATTTCGCTGGCATAGATCAGCCAATTTCCCCCGAATATCGGGACAAAATAACAGATCTAGATAGGATACCCGACGTCGTTAGATGCTTGGGGAATTTTTCCGGTGAACCAGGACAGTTCAGCTCCTGGAAAAAAAGTGTCGATCGGATCTTAGCTTTGTACGAGCCAATAAGGGGAACACCAAAATATTTCGGGATTTTGAGTTGCATACGCAACAAAATTATAGGAAGTGCCGACACAGTTTTAGAATCATATAACATCTCCTAAATTGGAGCTGCATTTCGAGATGCTTGGTCATGCATTACTCTGATAAAAGATCTAAGCACTTTAGAGTCTCCAAAGACCTCACTTACTGAAGGAGGAAATACTGTGCAGGAATTTTACCAAGCAGTGTATTCCCACTTGTCACTCTTATTAAATAAAATCTCTTGCATGGACGTCGGTGAAGAATCGATGAACCTGCTAACTATACCGAGATAAAGCTCTCGATACTTTCATTAAGGGACTCAAGGGCGATTTACCTGATTTGCCACAGGCACTCCACTTGTGTCTGAGACTTGAGAGTTAGAACATGAGAATGAATTTGGTACAAAATGCTCAAAGAACAGTTAAAAACCTACATGTCCCAGCACATCATCCCCAAAATCAAAAACATGTAATCACTCAGCCTTTCATACCTTTCAATAAGCCACACTTTTACCCACAAAATCATATGAATTTCGCCCCTAGAGCAACTCAACCATATTCCAACCCTTATAGACAATTCACACCGATTTACAACCAAAATGCAAGCAATTATAGATAGTTTACACCAAACTATGGTCAGGGTTTTAATGATCCCACAAGGCAATTTATACCAAGGCCACAGGTAAAACCCGAGCAGCCGGATAACATGGAATGCATGAAAACAAGAACCACTGGTCTTCAAGCCAGGTACCAAGGAGAAAGGACTCAGCAATGGTGACAAGCACCAAGGCCGCCACAATTCGCCCCAACACATGGGCTCCAAGAGAATTCCTACATCACCGCCCAACCAGATTCAGACGAGCAAACATACAATGCTCTCATGGAAGCGGAAGACGCAAACTACGAGCAAAACTTAAACGAATATGTGGAAGAACGACAGGAACCAGACCCAGCCTCCGACTTGGCAACAGAAATTTCAGATATCCATCTTTTAGATCACTGAGCTCCTCCTTACCATATTTCGAAGGTAGGGTAGAGAGCGGAAAAATTCTTAAAATACTTATCGATACCGACTTCATTAATAATTATATTCAACCATCCTTAGTCAAAAATCCTATACCGAATAAACGTCCTTTCTTAGCAAGCTCAATTGGAGGAAACGTACAAATTACCCATCATACATTTTTAAACCTTTTCGGCCAACGAGACATCAAAATTAATATTTTCCTAATGCCACACCTAAAAGCCTTTCACGGGATCCTCGGAAATGATAGTCTTAAGGAACTGTCAGCCGAAATTCACATGAAGCTCGATTACATGATTATTCAAGGCAAGACAACAGTAGGAATAAAACAGTTTATCACTCAGTCGGTGAACTCGATAACAGTCAGAACCAATTACATGTCCGCTAAGCAGAAATTACCAGCTCTATTCGATGAACCAGATGAAAAACTTACATATACGACCACCTTAAAAGGCGAGATCCGAACCACATCGGATACACCTGTTTATTCAAAAACGTACCCCTATCCAATGACCCTCAAAGATGAGGTTGGTACCGGTACCCAATACCTGACATCAATGATGTCAGAATAGATTCTTAACAGTTCTTGATCTCAAGAGTGGGTTTCATCAGAACCCCTTAAAAGCATCTGATATCGAAAAAACTGCATTTTCCGTGAATAACAGGAAATACGAATTCACAATACTGGCATTTGGGCTGAAAAATGCCCCTACAATTTTTCAAAGAGCTCTTGACGATATTCTCAGAGATTATATCGGGAAAATATGGTTCGTCTATATCGACGACGTCTTTACTAAAGATGATTAATCTTTAGTAAAGACGAAGAAACACACTTTGGGAATATTAAAGCACCCTCGAAGCAGCAAACATGAAAATCCAGCTAGACAAGTGTGAGTTCTTCCAACAGGAGGTAGAGTTTCTCGGATTTGTTGTATCACTGGAAGGCATAAAAAACAGTCAGGCAAAGGTTCAAGTGGTACTTGACCGTCCCCCTTCCAAAACTCTCAAGGATTTGCGTTCTTTTCTAGGTCTCACCGGGTATTACCGCCGATTCGTCAGAGATTACGCCAAACTGGCGAAACCTCTCACGGCCCTTTCAAGAGGGGAAGATGGACGTTTGTCCAAAAATCTTTCGGCTAAGAAAAAAATACATTTGGACGATGCTACAACGGAGCTTTTAATAAACTCAAAAATTCTCTAACTTCGCAGGACATAATCCTTTCATACCCCAATTTAAAAAAAAGAATTTGTGCTCACCACAGATGCCTCAAACTACACGTTGGGCGCTGTTTTGTCATAGGATGACAAGCCCATTACGTTCATCTCCAGGACTCTTTTAAAGGTGGAAGAAAATTATGCAGCCAACGAAAAGGAGATATTGGAAATAATTTGGGCATTGAATTCGCTACGCAATTTCCTATATAGCTCTCCCAAGGTGAAGATAATCACAGAGCACCAGCCGCTAACATATGCTCTCAGTAGTAAGAACACCAACAGCAAAATGAAACGCTGGAAGGCAATCTTGGAGTGATATGATTAAGAACTGCAGTATAAGCCCGGAAAGACGAACATCGTAGCCGATGCACTTTCTTGACCAACCCAAAATCTGGCAGAAATAAATTCACTTACAGCTTCTCAGCATATCGATGAGAGTTCATCTTATGAACTCATTCCCAGCGTAGAGGTCCCCTTAAACGTCTTCAAAAACCAAATTCTCATTCAACTAAATACTACCACTTCCCACAGTTTAAACATTTTTTTCCCTACTTACCATCAACATCTTGTAACAGAACCAGTGCTTGACCAAAATAAGCTGGTGGAGATACTAAAGAAATACCTGAACTCATCAGTAATCAATGGTATTTAAACGGATGAAAGAACCATGGGTATGGTCCAACAGGCATAAGTGAAAATACAAATGGAAGATGTTGTCAACGAACAGGACTAGGAAAACATCATAATTGATACACACAGACGCGCACATGGGAATGAAAGGGAAAATAAGGCCCAAATCTTTAAAAAAAAATACTATTTCCCAGGCATGGCTGAAAATATAAGAAGAATCGTCAAGATGTGTAACGTCTGTAAGGAAAATAAGTACGATCGCCATCCCAACAAACCTGCATTTCAACCAACCCCAATTCCTCAGTTCCCCGGCCAAATCGTACATATAGATATCTACTTCACCGATGGGAAGATAATTTTGACCGCAATAGACAATTTCTCCAAGTATGCTTTGGCCAGAATTATAAAGTCAAGAGCTGTTGAAGATATAAAGCAACCCCTTAAAGAAATAATATTGTCTTTTGGCGTCCCAGAGGCCATCGTAGTAGACAATGAGAAATCCCTAAGCTCAACTTGCGTAACGTTCATGTTAGAAAACCTTTTCAGTATTAAAGTATTTAAGGCTCCCCCCTATACAAGCTCGGTCAACGGACAAGCGGAGAGATTTCATTCCACGCTTTCCGAGCTAATGCGTTGTCTTAAGTCCGAGAAAACCTACAGTTCGTTTTCAGAATTACTAGATATGTCAATATACGAATACAATACACACACAGGTCAATACACTCAACAACAGAAAGAAAACCATTAGACTTTTTTTTTGGAAAAAATAGGCTTAACAATCCCAAACAGCTCGAACTCGAAAGAAGAGAAAATATTGAAAGAATTAGAAAGAAACAAGAAGCTGATTTAGACTTTCATAATAAGAAAAAGTTACCACCAACAAATTATTCCGTAGGGGAAACTATCTATGTAAGAACTAATAAAAGAATAGAGAATAAACTCTCCCCAAGATACAAAAGGAAATAGTAGGTAAAATAGAAATACCACAATAATAACACAGTCTGGAAAAACTATTCACAAGTCTTATAAAAAATTTAATTTCTCAACAGATTACTGCTGCCTTTGTGCACCGCTGACACTCAAATTCTGGATTACTCCAACTCACAATTAATTAGAATCAATGACGAAACAGCGAAACTACAAAATGGCTCATTTAAAATCATACATGTGATCAACATAACGGCTTATAAAGAATTAATAGAAAACCTAGAACAGACCCTTAAATCTACCATAAAAACCAACAATCCATTCTTTCCCATCCTATCCTAAGGAACTATGCAAATAAAAAAACAACTAAATAGACTCATAATAAACAATAAGTCGAAGAGACCAAAGAGATCCTTAGACTTTATAGGAAGCGGATCGCGGGCAAAACCATGAAATCCTAAAAAACAAAATTAACAATATATTAAAGAACAACAATGAACAGGTAATCATTAATAGATTAACTGTAGAAAGAATAAATGAAATCTCGAATGCAACTAACAATATATTAAAAACATTTAAAGAGAATGAAAAGAATTATAACGAAGTTATTATAAGAATTAAGTTTAAGTTAGAATTAATAAAAGAAGAAGTAACAAACGTAGCATACGCAATTCATTGGGCAAAAGCCAATATTGTAAACTCATTCATCTTATCCAATTCAGAAGTTAATATAACAGAGAAAATGTTTAAAGAAAAACTTATTCCTTATATTAATATCGTTGAAGCATTAGAATTCGCTTCTAATAATAAAAATATAATATACATTTTAAGTTTTCCTACAACCGATTTAGAAACATGTAATTTGTCAATTATAAGAGCCGTCAAAATTAATAGTAAAATCAATAAAATACAATTTAACTCAATTCTAGAATGTAATGACCAAATATATGGAATCATTAAAGAATGTAAATTATACAATAAATTATCTATATGTCATAGTAAGAGTATTTTAGACATAAGCAACACAACGTGTATACCCAATCTCCTGAGAAGCCAAACAGCAAACTGTTGCCTCATCAACAATCACCACATTCGAGCAGTTCAAGAAATCTCCCCCGACATTTTATTACTAAATCAATTCAACGGACCTGTTGGTATAAATAACGATGTTATCATGCTAAAAGGTACCTTCATCATTCGACATTTAAACACCACAATTAACATCGACGGAAGACTAATTGTAGCAAATGAGGTTACCAAACATCAACCCTTACCGGCGATATTGCAACCAACATCGAAGCAAAGAAGAACCGAAGAAGTACTATCCCTAGAAATGATGAAAAAACTCCTCGTCAACAGCACTAAAGAGATCAGCCTGCTCGAAACCAGAAACAAGGTCAATATATCTATCAATATCATTGATAGTTTCCCTGATCGTCATCTTTAAACGATTAGGACGCAACCTAAGACACGAGAGTGGTTCGGAAGCAAATCAAGAGCCTGTTCCAGCAAACCCAGAGGGCGTTCCTTCAAGTCAAGAACCCGCAGGTCAAGCACCCGTTCTCGCTCCAAGAAGATCATTCACTACGACTTTGGGGATTGAGGATATCCAAAATTACCTAAAATCCATGACGTCAAACGAGGACGTTCGCATTTAAGGGCGGAAGCGTTAACGGGACAAACATTGAGATCATGCAGTGCAAACAGTTCCCAGAATCGCTCCCACGATTCATCCGGTAATCACGACAAGTGTTCAGTCTACGTGAAAGAATTTGCTGACACCATGTCTGGGGCACCGAAATGCATCCAGAAAAAATGTTGAGGACACCTGAGACATCATGCTGTCGCTGCCTGATCATCAACAACGCGCCGATGGATTAGTACTTAAGATAGAAAAAATTGTAACTTGTAGTCAGTTGTATTGTAGGCAGAACCGCTGACAGTTTGAATTTCGAATAAAAAATTATTTTTGTAGAATTATCGTCGTAAAATAAATTAATTTAAATAATTTGTAATTGCTACTCCAGTTATGTTCCATTGAAACAATTATATAAGACAAATAAATAATTACATAAGAAACCTACAATAGTCCAAAGAAAGAAGAGAGAAGAAAAAAAGTTTGTTTGATAAACATGGATGTGCCTGTACTCCACTGGTGGGCTGTTGATTGTAATAACCTACGCATATCTGTGAAATATGTAAATCTCAAATAATTACATTTTTGCTTATTACTTCCGTTATAAGAATCACAGAATAATGATTGATACATCAATCTCTTCACCAGGAAATGTACTAATCGACCAATAGAGTCATATTCAAAACTGTTGAGCCATTTTGTAGAAATATGTGTGTAAAGCATAAAAAATGGGTTTTTTCAGTTAACAAATCATATAAAATGGGTTTAAAGGCCTAATAACGAACTTAGGATACTAAAAACCATCCTATGTAATATCGCTACTCACGACAAATCGATTGATATATATATTGTTGAGGTATCGTTACGTACCTACTCCCTACCCGCGGTCAAACAGGAAAATATGTTCTCTTTTATAGAAGTAGAGAAGAAGAGAAGAAGAGAAGAGAAGCGAAGAAGAGAAGAGAAGAGAAGAAGAGAAGAGAAGAGAAGAAAAGATAGAGATAACATTACGATTTCAACTGCCACCACATCATTGATTACAATTATAAATAGGAAAGAACATAAGTGGCTTGTTTGGGGTACACCGGGTGTAACAGAAATCATTCCGAAACTTATTCACCTAAATATAACTTGATATGTACGCCCCTTTAAAGTAAGAATCTATCCAACGAACGAAATACTCAAGGAAACTAAAAGATGTCATTTTAAACAAAATTAAACAATGAGAAAGTTTATCAAAGGCTTTACTAAATACCGTATAGATGCCATCAACCTGATTACCTTCTTGCTAAACACTTTTAACAACTATAAACTAAAATACAGGGTGTTTTTATGTACTAAGTCGATGTTGTCTGGCCGCCATTTTGGCTTGGTTGGCATTTGTCAGTTGTTGAATTTGCATTCAACATGTTGAAGTTATTAAAGCATTTTATCTAAATAATCGTTTAATTGTGAAAACACGACGAAATTTGTTTATTTTGGTTTAAATCATATGCTGATTTTTCTCGACCACATAATGTCAAACAAATGGCATCCATTGGCCTTCTAGATAATCCCCTGATTTGACCACTCCCGCCTCTTTTTTTTTTGTATACATGACATCTCGCCTAATAGAGCAACCTTTAGGATCCAGTTATGCAGTTATCTGGACCCATTGCTATTTATTTTACTTGTGAATGATGTCATGAAATATTTCAATTTTGTAACGTTTTATCTTTCACGGATGATTTGAAATTATTTTGTAGTATAAATAATGTAGCTCAGTCAGATGTTAAAAGGTTGTCGGAATAGTGTGATCACAAGGCTCACAACTTACTATATCAAAATTAAAGCATTATACTTGGTTGGTAAGACCGTATTAAGAATATACATCCATTATTTGCGATTCACCATACGGTATTCATGAGCTTAGATTGGAAAAGAGTTCAGAAAAAAACTTCGCGGGATATGCTATTCGCAAATTAAATATGTTTGATGAACTACCTAATCATGAAAGATGTGAATTGATTGGCTTGCAAAGCTTAAGTTTCAGGCTGAAAACAATTTCTGTTATATTCATTAGCGTTATAATTCATTATCATATAAATTCATCTAAATTAAAATCTCTTATATACATATGTACATATGTGAATACTTCCAACTTCGGGTGGGACATTTTTTTTTTTTTGCAAATAGGCCTGGAATCAATTACAAGTTGCATAAGACTTTAATCAAATTTGCAATGAAATTGATTTTTATTCATTTCGAGTAGAAATTAAAAACTGCGTACATATGTACACTCCGTCACTTGATTACGAACAGGCAGTTTTTTGTTTTAATTTTAAGATTTTTTTCGAACCCTTCGCTAATCTGGGAAAAACCAATTGCACAAGGGATGAAGGGTATATTATGTTTATATTGTTAAAAAAAATTCGATTAAGTTGATAAATGCAACTTTTATGACGCTTTTTCCAAAAAGGTCATCAAATTTACATGTTTTTTTTGTCTCACTGGATTACGAACAGTAGCTAAATCTACCTTTTAGAAGCTTAAAATGTTGGTTTTATTCAAAGAGTAGCAATAGTTTTTAGTAATGGGTACTACCTCCTGATCGCTGCATCACTTCAAGTAGCCTGCTGTGTAGAGATTCATAGAGTGCTGTCAAATAATCCAGCGAAATTTCGGACCAGGCTCGTTTTATGGCTTCAATAATCTCTTCCGTTTCATCATATTGCCTTCCTCCTTCGTAGACTTTTCTTGAAAGCCAACCCCACACGTTTACCATGATGTCGGGTGAATATGGCGGCCATGCAAGTAGGTTTACATTTTGGTTCTGAATCCAGGCTTTTGTTGTCCGTGCGGTATGTATCGGTGCATTGTCTTGTTGGAAAGTCCATCGCTGTCCACCAAATATCTCCGAAAACTGTGGAAAAGCTCTTTCCAGTATCGATTTGTAAGTGATTGCAGTCATTTTGGAGCTTTGGAAATCCAGCTCCACAGTTCCGTAATAGCTTATTGCTCCCCATACCATTACACCACCTCCTTTGCTGTGCCGCCTTTGAAGATGTATTTCTTCTTTTCTCAAATCATGGAAATAACATCTGTATCCACCAGGTCCATCCAAATTAATTTTTTTTTCATCAGAAAAGACGACGGTATGTCACTCTCGATTCCACCTGATGTGACTTGTTGCAAAATCAAGCCGCTGGATTTTACGTACCGCATTCAATGGTGGTTTCCTCTTCATTTTTTCATGACGAATATGGCTGGCCTTCTGTATCACGCGATGAACAGTCGATCTGCTAGCTGTAACTCCAGTTTCTGCCTTAATTTTACTTACGGAGAGCCTTGAATTTGAAGCAACTCTCGGTATGGCCCGCCTTTCCTGACAAGTTGTTGCTTTGCTGACTCTTCCTTTGCGGTTTTTTCCATACTTGTCCGGGTCCTTAATAAAGCTGCGTACAACAGTGGCGCCTCTTCCAATCTTGCTGGCTATTAAAACGGATGGATTTTCCTTGTTCCCGGTAAGCTCGAATTTGGCCTATTTCCTCCTTGGTTAATGTCTTTCCTTTACCCATAGTTGTGGATTGTATGAAGTTATTTCTTGAACTAAGCTCCCTAATACTCTAAGTATCCTTTTATTTGATTTAAAAAATGGTAACAGGTAGATTTAGCTACTGTTCGTAATCAAGTGAGACAAAAAATTACCTGTTTTTTTTTGGAAAAAGCGTCATAAAAGTTGCATTTATCAACTTAATCCCATTTTTTTTTACAATATAAACATAATATATCCTTCATTCCTTGTGCAATTGGTTTTTCCCAGATTAGCGAAGGGTTTGAAAAGTATCGTAAAATTAAAACAAAAAACTGCCTGTTCGTAATCAAGTGACACGGAGTGTATATTCATTCGCTTTTGATTAAAATATTATTCTTTGTTTTAAATGGTTTATAACATTGAAAATCGATATTCTGATCGTTTGACGTCAGTGTTCTTTTTACGTTGTTCCACTTCTAGTTGATCAATTCTAGTGCCACTTTTAAGGGGATGTTCGTGAAGAGGGATATCACATCAAAGCACTAGAACATCGTCGTCGTTAATGCGTATGTCCTTTAATTAATTTTTGAACTGTAGAGAGTCCTTCATATTGTATTTATAATTCATTGTAAGGTTTTCTAATAAGCCTATCAGATACATGTCTAAGTGGTAGTATTGCATATTTGTCTCAAAGGCATTCCTTCCTTGTGTACCAAGTTTATTATTTTGTTGAAAATTATTGTTTTAAGTCTAGTTTTTTTGTTGCATCCGTCCTAATTGACCGATATGCTGTCTATCCTCCTGTCAGTGTAGTCATTCTAGTATAGTAAGATTACATTTGTCAGCTGAATCAATGGTCATTTCTTTGAACTTGTGGAAACCTATGCCACAAGAAGATCAGGAGACCAACAAAGAAGAGTAAGACTAAAAGAGAACCGGTTCTACTTCGGACCACGTTCAGTTGTCAATGCGCAGTCCAGAACTAGATCAACGTAGTTAGAGTGTTTTATTGTGGATCTCTAGGTTTACACATTGACGACGAGGTGAAAAGAAAAATTATTATTTGCTTATTGTGTCGTGAGGTATAAATCGCACTGTGTAAAAAGAAAAAAAAAAAAGAAAGAGAAAAGAATATAATAATAATAATAATAATAAGTGTGTAATACCAAGTCGCGTACTATAGAAAAAAAAACGAGCTTTTGCACGGTTAAATTTGATTTTTGTTTTCTCTTTTCTTTTTTTTCGTATTATATCATAGCTTATGACATTGTGATTGCAGAATCGTTGAAGTACGAATACAAGTGACATTAAATTGTCACAAATTCCATTAAATTGGGAAATTGATATTTTGCATTTGATTGGGAGAAAACAATCTGTTGGGTGCACATTAAATTGTGTAAGGCAAGGGCGCAATTTAAATTGTGCAAGGCAAGAACGCACATTGAATTGTGCAAGACGATCTGTCACTCGTGAAAAGCGTGCATTTATTTGCGCCTAAGAACAAAAAAAAATAATAAAAATAGAAAAAAAACGGTTAGAACTCATTAAAAAAAAAAAATTAGTGAGACCAAACCATTCTTCTGTGAGGTCATAGATAATTCGATAGTAAGACCAGAATGGGAGAGATGGTACCGGTCATTTTCTCTTTATTTAGCGGCAGAAGAGATAAAAGACAAGATAAAGAATGGTTAGGCTGAGGAATCAGGCGGTAAAATGTTCGTTTGGAAAAACCAAAGAAGAAATCATTGAGATAAGATTGAAAGATAAAATCATACATTCGTGGGCCCCAAATGAACTGAAGAAAAAATTGCTTGAAAGAGAATATTCGTTAACACAGATTACTGAAATGTGCCATTGGCAGAACCCGATTGTTTTCGTGTTGTAGAGGGGAGTAATGTTAACATGAAAAAATCATAGACTGTCAAATCGTTGGCCATCAAATATCAATGGTAAATTACTCAGGATCGCGGTTTAATCTTTTGGGCGAATCCGCTTGGCAGACACTGCAAAGATGTAATGCTATAGTGTGGAACGTCAGAAAAGAAACAACAAATCAATTTAGGGATTATGCGGGTGATCAATTGCTTAAAATTAAGGCCGTGTTCGAAGCTCCTATATGCATTGGAAATCTTCCCGAAGTTATTTCTTCATCCTACGTTGTTGAGAGTGGAAGGCAATCATTACTGGGACGAGAGATGGCAATCAAACTAGGCGTTTTGAAACTGAGACTTGATGTTAATTACCTCGAAAGTTTAAAGCCGTTCCAAAAATAAAAGGGATCAAAATTAGGCTATCCATAGATGAAACGATCAAACCTGTTCAGCAACCACACGCCGAGTTCCAGCCGCGACGAGAAAGCTAAGTCGGAGCTAAAAGAAGCGATATAACAGGACATCATTGAGCCCCTTTCAGTACCAAGTTATTGGATTTCACCGATTGTGGAAGCATTTAAGGGTGATGGTGAGATTCGGCTTTGCATCGATATGCGACGTGCAAATGTGGCCATACAAAGGAAACATTTTCCACTTCCCACATTTGAAGGGGTAATGATAAAATTAAAAGGTGCAAAATACTTTTCAAGGCTAGACTTGAAAAATGCTTACCATCAACTGGAACTAGACGAAGATAGTAGACACATCACTACCTTCATAACTCACAAGGGGATGTTTAGATATAAAAGACTCCTGTTTGGAGTTAACTCGGAAATATTTCAAAAACTTAAGGAGAATCTTTTAGCTCTTTGTGAAAACGCATTTAATTACCTAGATGACGTTATAATGTCTGGTCGCACCGTAAAGGAGCATGACTAGGGGTTAAAGTTGGTGTTAAATATCTTAAAAGATTTTGATGTGGCACTAAATAAAGAGAGAGGTTTGTGGAAGTTCAGAAACTGAAATTGTGGGTACACATCCTGCCCACAGAAGGAATAAGTCCTGACCCGGAAAAAGATAAAGATAATACTCGAATTTCGATCTCCGGAAAGAAAAGAGGAAACCAGGAGATTTCTACGATTGGTGACATATCTGGGAAAATTTGTTCCCGATTTAGCTGATGTCACTGAACTACTCAGATGCTTCATAAAGAAAGACGTCAAATTCGAATGGGGAGAAGCTCAACAAAAGTCATTTCAGCGTTTAAAAGAAGTGCCAGCAGATTGGTCCACTCTCTCGAACTTTGACTTATAGTAAATGAAAGAAAGTATGTCCGAGGTGGAGAGAAGGTATTTTCAAACGGAGATGGAGGGCCTCGCTTTAGTGTGGGGCGGTTGAAAGGTTTTCTTACTACCTAGCTGGAACCGAATTCGGGTTGGTAATATTTAAGCCTACGTCTAAGCCACCAGCCCGTATCGAAAGGTGGGTGCTAAGGTTACAGGCGTTTAGGTTTAAGGTGATATACCAGCCCGATAAACTAAATATACCGGATTCAGTTTCACGACTTTGTGAAATCCAAACTGCAAACACATTTGACGAACAAGGAGAACACAATATTCGTACTATAATCGAAAAGTCAGTCCCTAAAGCAGTCACCATATCAGAGATTTGTTCTAATAACACCACTGACCATGAGCTGAAGGAGGCTGTCAACAACATTAAAAACGAAACATGGAACTCCAGGATGCCAAGCTCATACTATCCACTTAGACTTGAGCTTTGTATCATAGGCAATATCCTGTTAAGAGGAACCAGGATCGTTATACCAGTGACATTGCGTTCTCGCATTTTAGAGCTGGCCCATGAAGGCCACCCTGGGGAAACAGTGATGAAGCGGAGGGTCCGGTCAAGAGTGTGGTGGCCTTTGGTATACAGAGATGTCGAGCAATTTGTGAAAAACTGTGGAGATTGCCTACTCGTATCAAAACCTGTCCAACCATCCCCCATGAACAGGCATGTTTTTCCAGATAGACCTTGGTCCAACGTGGCAATGGATTTGTTGGGACCGTTACCCAACTACGACTATATTCTCGTTGTAATCGATTATTACTCCAGATACCAAGACTTTAAGCCTTTAAAAAGGACAACTTCCAATGACATAATTAACTTCTTGGAAGAGATATTTTGTAGACTGGATATTCCAAAGGTGATCACGGAGGACAACGGGCGTCAGTTTGTCAGTGAGGAGTTCAAAAACTACTGCAAAAATAACAACATTGAGCTAATAACTTCACCACCCTGTTGGCCACAAGTGAACGGCGAAGTGGAGAATATGAATCGTTCGATCTTAAAACACTTAAAGATAGCCCATGCCAATGGAAGTGATTATAAAGAAGAAATGCTGAAGTTCATTCTTATGTACAACGTTACTCCATACGATACAACGGGGAAAGTTCCCTCGGAGTTACTATACAATAGTACAATTCGCGACAAAATTCCTTCCAATCCTTGATTTGGAAGCCAAGGATCGTGATGCCATCAACAAGCAAAAGGGGAAGGAAAGAGAGGATAAAGAACGGGAGGAAAGGTATTCAGAAATCGGAATAGGGGATAGGAATTTTAATCAAAAATGTGACGTTCCCAAACAAACTTACTCCCAAACAAACTTACTCCCAACTAAATAAAGATACCAGAACTAGATCTACGTAGTTAAAGTGTTTTATTGTGGATCTGTAGATTTACACAGTACTTAAAGAGAATTATTTTGGTTTGTTTAAAAGTATTACTTAGAATTTTTTTTTTTTTGAATCGATGTACTTCTCATGTTTACGGCAGTTATCTAGATTTTGCACACTCTTTTTCCCACGCGACATTATCGGTGATAGTCTGATGGCAACACTGTTTCTGTTGACAAACCATTTCTCATTAAATGTTAAATTGGCTGTATTTATTTTTCATCTTTAGTTACGTCAGTTTTTTGTTCTGCGTTTGGTTGAGTTTCTCTCCCTTGTTGCTGTAGTATATGTTACCGTGATGTAAAAAGCTTCTTCTGTCAATGCGGACACTATGATGTTCTCTTGTTATATTTCTTCTAGTGGTTTGCTGTAAAACCTGTGCTTAGTACTACCTAAAATGTTGTAAATTGGGTGCTTTCTATTTTCCGTATTCTCTTTTTTATTTCGTATTGTTTCATTTTCTGAAGGATTTCAGTATTATACTCAAGTCGATGCCATATTTTACCCTTATGTGGCTGTACAAAGTCATCTTCGTTTCGAATTTACCAATTTAGAAAGTGGACCATTTTTTGGTGTTAAAAATTCGGTGGGCCTTCTGAATAAACTATATCTAATTTAAGTCTAAGTGCCAAATTTGATTGAAATTCGTTTAGGAGTTTTTGAGTTAGGCGGCTAAAAAAGATTTTGAAACCCTGCCCCCACATTTCACTCACACTCGGGCCGATTTGGATAGTGACCTACGTACGAGGGTGGGTCAATAAGTCCCTGAAAAATGAAATAAGGAAATCTCTTTTCGATATAAAAATATTTTATTTTTCAACATAGTCTCCTTTTAGCTCTATACACTTCATCCAACGTTTCCTCAATTTTTTGATGCCTTCCAAATAATACGATTTCTCGAGCCCCTCAAAATAAGGGTTTTTTTTTAGCGATGACCTCTTCATTCGACCCAAATCTCTTACCCCCGAGCCTTTTCTTCATGTTTGGAAACAAGAAATAGTCGCAGGGGGCTAAATCTGGGGAATATGCTGGATGAGGGAGGAGTTGCATAACTCATGCAGTTTTGCCATTGCGACTGCGGACTTGTGCGCCGGTGCATTGTCCTGGTGAAAAAGAACTTTTTTCTTCGCCAAATGCGGCCGTTTTTGCTTCAAATCTACTTGGAATCGATCCAGCAGCTCTGCGTATATATATCGAAATCACTGAGCCATGAGAGGCCTGCGGCCTCTCCAAGCTCGCGCACTTTCACTCGCCGATCGTGCATTATCAAACCATGGATTTTGTCAACCATTTCTGGTGTGGTGACCTCAATTGGGCGACCAGAACGTTCGGCGTCACTTGTGCTTGAACGACCGCACCGAAATTGAGTAAACCAGCGGTGAATGGTTCCAATCGATGGTGAAGAGTCCCCATAATATTTGTTAAGCTTTTGTTTGGTTTGCGTGATAGTTTTTCTCTCGAAAAATAGTGTTTAATGAGCACTCGAAATTCACTTTTTTCCACTTTAATGAAAATGCTAGTAGGCGTCTATATAAAATGGCTTGCACAACAAAACTATTTGACCGATCTGTCTGAAAATTTGGGTTCTTTTGAAAGATGATTCTTGACAAAAAAAAAAAATTATTTAAGGTGACGACACAATTTGTGTTAATTTTCAGGGACTTATTGACCCACCCTCGTATCAGGACATAGATATGTACTTGAATACGAATGAAATTTTATCAAAAATATCTAGTAGTTCTTAAGCGTGCCGTGTGAGGACAAATATATGGGCAGACATTGAACAAAACGTGTTTGCTTGACCTAACCGTTTCAAGTATAACCATAGCTTTTCTTTTTTCTGCGAATTGACGAGAAAGAAAAATTAGGATATAGTTAAAATAACGATATGGAACTAACCGCGCGAAGCCCGACTCGCACTTGATGAATTTTGTTGATTTTATAATATGTCAATCGTTTATTTTACACACTTTGAATTTAAGAAGCACTCTTTTATGTTTGAGTACTTAAATCAGTGGTGAAGTATGTGGATCACATAGGTTTGAGACTCAGAAAGACCAATAAGTTTTTTCACCTCTTGTGAACGTCTGGTGAACATCCGAGAGCAAGTTCATCCGAGAACATCCGAGAGAGTTATGAAAAGACTTTTCAATTATGCCCTAAAAAACGACAATAAAACAAAACCATAACAAGGTTAAAACGTAGCTGTGGGAAGCTATGACTTGGCTCGTATAAGCTCCGAGATATTTATTTATTTACTTAAATCAGACGAATTATTCCATCTAAGATGAGGGATAAAGAACTTTACAGATTGTGTTTTTTCTCAGTAACTTTCTGGTGATATTCTGAACTGACAGAAATATCTGATTCTGTGTATGGGCCCTTTGGCGACCTGTCGATGCCAGAGAGTGAGTATGCAGGTGCATGTTCTATTCCACAGCACTCAGTACCACCCACACTTGTACGGTCGAGGCAGTCGTCAGCAAGCTACTTAGGTGGATGATCATACATATCAGTGAATAATTAAGAAAGTTTTTTTCGACTGGTGAACAATCAATTATAGGTGCTTTATTTACGGAAATCTAGCGGTTATAATAGTGATTCAATTGCATTGAATTGCGTAAATAGGTGAGGAAAACATTAAATTGTTAAGCATTTAATTGCATAAAAGAATATTGGACGTGACACATTAAATTGTGTTAGGAAGGGGGAGAACTAGTTTCGTTGCTAAAGAATTAGGAAATTATCATAAGTAAAATGAGTGGAACAGGCATAACACCATTCCTCTGTCGAGCTATTGAGCAGTCCTCAATCCGGACAGAGTGGGAGAAATGGCTTCGAGCTTTTTCATTATACCTGCAGGCGGAGGAGATCAGTGATGCCGTGAAGAAAAGAAACAAATTATTGCACATGGGTGGGATCCAACTTCAGGTGTTATATATAATATTCCAGGTGCACTAGTCGAACCTGGGAAGGATGGCGACCAAAAAGATGTTTTCAAGACCCTTGTTGAGAAACTAAACGAATATTTTTCTCCGAAGAGGAACTCGACATTCGAGAGACATTTATTCCATTCGCTGAAACCTGAGGAAGGGGAGAGTCTAAATAAACTCGTATTGCGATTGCGAAACCAGACGGCAAAGTGCCAGTTTGGGGAGACGAAAGAAGAGATAATGGATATCAATCTGAAAGTCAAGCTAATAGATGTGTGGGCTCCTAAGGAGCTTAAAAAACGGCTGTTGGAGAAAGAACATGATTTATTTATTTATTTATTTATTCATTTCGTCTTATAAGTTACAATCTTATTTTAGACTACTTCTAGTAATTTACAAATTATTAAATTATATATTTGAATGATTACAATTAAATTAAATTATAAAGAATTCATGATAGCAGTTTTACAAAGCAATTTAGACATATTGAAATCAAAAGCTTTTCTATACAAATTGTAATTGATACAAGCCGTAGTTATAGGATCATTTCGTCCATAATTCGTTCTGTGTCTAGAAATAAAGAAAAACTGTTCTTTAGGTCGAAGAATGCGAATAGGAGCATACATATTAAACATCGATAGTAAAAGCGAACAATCAATATGAGCGGTTATTATATCGTGAGCAAAAAGTACCGAGTAATAAGTTCTTCTTCGAGTAAGCGGTTTTAAATTAATAAGCGCACATCTTGCTTCATAAGAAGGCACATCATTGTTCCAATTCATTCTACGGAGAGCAAACTTCGTAAATCGTTTTTGAATTCTCTCAATACGTAATTCATGATTGCGATAATAAAGGTTCCAAATAATACAGCAATATTATAATATAGAACGAATTAATGAAATAAATAAGGACTTAAGGGTGTAAGGGTCATAAAAGTCATTGGAATTACGAAATAAAAAACCCAACATGCGATTTGCTTTGCCGATTATATAATCCATATGTAACGAAAAGTTTAATTCGGCATCAAAAATTATTCCTAAGTCCTTATGATCAGTTACTCTCTTTAGTACAGTTCTTTGAATACTGTAATCAAATACAATTGGGAACTTTATTCTATTGAAAGTTATAACTGAACATTTATTTATATTGAAATATAAACTATTCAAAGAACACCAGCCATTAATACGATTTAGATCATTTTGTAATCGAAGCGCGTCAGAAATAGTATTTACGGAACTAAATATTTTTAGATCGTCTGAGTAATTCAGAATCTCCTTTGAGCAAACAGAGCCAATTTTAACATATTGCTTGCGATTCATCAAGTAACTGGCAATCCAACTTAAAATACTGGAATGAAATCCAAACATCTCAAGTTTTTTTAAAAGAACATTGTGTTGGACACGGTCAAAGGCCTTAGAAAAATCTGTGTAAACACAGTCAATTTGTAGACGATTTTCCATATTATGGAGACAGTAATTCGTAAGAATTGCTAAATTTGTTGCAGTCGATCTAGCACTCATGAAACCATGTTGGTATTGAGAAATTTGGTTACGCACAATAGCATATAGCCTTTTTTTTAAAACAGCTTCAAAAATTTTTGGAATCAATTGCAATTTGGCTATAGGCCTATAGTTTTCAATATTTCCTTTAGAACCAGATTTGAGAATAGGAGTAAAAAATGAATTTTTCCAGCAATCGAGAAAATCACCCTACTTTAGAGACATATTAAAAATAATCTTAAGTGGGTAAACCAAGCTATTCTTACAAGCTTTAAAAAATAATAGCGGAAAATTGTCGGGTGCAATACTTGTACTAGACTCAAGTGACGACAGTTCAATAAATATATCATCTTCTGTTAAAGACAAAGACCCCAAATTCGCAGTTCGGTCACTGCTGGAAAATGAACTACAATCAATAGTCCCATTTACGAAATTAGATTGAAAAAATGTTGCAAACATGTTACATATTTCATTTAGTTTGTCACTATTAACATCTTTATATGTTATAATAGATGGTAAACCAATAGATTTTCGCTTGGTGATTTAAAAGACATCATCGATATGTGCCATGTTTATGAGCAGATTAATTGCCAGTCTGAGGATATTATGTTGCCCACTGCATCCACGAATATTAATAAAGTTACATCTAGATTTGCGGCTAAGTTCGAGGATAAAAAATGCAGCAGATGTGGCGAGCGAGGGCATCTGGGGAACAGTCCCTACTGCCCCGCTAAAGATGCTAAATGTAACAAATGCAGATTCTTGGGACATTTCGTTCGGAAATGAAAAACCAAATCTTAAAAAACCCAAACCAGAAGATTTTGAAAAATTTAATGCAAAAAAGCGAAGAACATCACGGATTCGTTTTGTGGAAAAGGGAAAAGAAATTGATTCGGAGAAAGGGGCGGACAAATTACGGGAATATGACTGCTTTAAAATAATAGAAGGAAAATCGGCAGTTGGTGATAGGAGTGAAATTATTAATTGTTTTATTGGAGGATGTAAAATTTCAATGGTGATTGATTCTGGGTCCCGGTACAACCTCCTCAGCGAAAAGGATTGGGAGTATCTGTGCAAGGGAGCGCCTACGGTATGGAACATCCGAACCAAATCCGAAAACCAATTGCAAGCTTATGCTGGAGATGATTTGCTTAAAATAAAAGTGGTTTTCGAAGCCGCTATAAGTGTCGATAAGACTACCGACTTGATTTCTTCATTCTATGTTATTGAGAATGGAAGACAATCGCTGTTAGGTAAGGATACTGCAATCGAGTTAAATGTTCTGAAGTTAGGCCTCGAAGTAAATCAAGTGCAAAACCTTCAGCCATTCCCGAAAATCAGAGGTATCAAGGTTGCATTGTCTATTAATGCATCCGTGAAACCAGTTCAAAAACCATTGCGCCGTGTACCAGCTGCGCTAGAAGACAAGGTTGAAGCTAAGCTGAATGAAGCTGTAGCAGAAGATATTATAGAATCTGTATTTGAACCGAGTCGTTGGATATCTCCTGTTGTCGTGGTATTCAAAGAAAGTGGAGACATTCGCTTGTGCGTAGACATGAGACGGGCTAACGCAGCAATATTGAGGGAAAATTACCCCTTGCTGACTTTTGATTCGATTATGACACGATTAAGGGGAGCCAAACATTTCTCGAGGTTGGATTTGAAAATGATATCATCATTTGGAAATGGATGTACGCAGTCGGGAAATAACCACTTTCATTACATCTAAGGGAGTTTATAGATACAAGAGATTAATGTTTGGGGTTAATTCGGCTCCGGAAATATTCCAGAGAACAATGGAGAATATTTTGGCTTTAAGCAAAAATGCTCTAAATTATCTGGATTATGTAATTGTGTTTGGGGACACAGAAGAGGAGCATGAAAGCAACTTAAAGTCGGTATTGGAAGTGTGACAAGTGTGTCTGGAAAGCACAGAAGCTAAAATTTTTGGGCCATATTTTATCAATAGCAGGGATAAGTCCAGACCCAGAAAAAGTAAAGGCAGCCTTCGAATTCCGGCCTCCAACTAACAAGGAAGAAACGAGGAGCTTCTTAGGCCTGGTAACGTATCTAGGCAAATTTATTCCGGATTTGGATGACGTAACGGAGCCACTTAGATGTTTGGCGAAGAGAGATGTCCCATTGAAAGGAACAATTTTGGCATGGGGACCTAGCCAAAATTGTTTCTTTCAAAAATTAAAGGAAAGGCTAGCAGAAATACTAACGCTATCTTATTTCAATCCAATAAATCGAATTCGTGTAATAGCCGATGGGAGTCCAGTCGCTTTAGGTGCGGTCCTTCTGCAATTTGAGACCAGCATCCCTCAGATAATATCATTTGCCAGTAAGAGCCTTTCTGAATCCGAGCGACGATACTCATTAACGGAAAAAGAAAGCCTTGCATTGGTATGGGCTGTTGAAAGGTTCAATTATTACTTAGCTGGAGTCGAATTCGAGCTCGTTACGGACCATAAGCCATTGGAGGCAATTTTCAAGCAGACGTCAAAACCGCCAGCCCGGATTGAAAGATGGATCCTTCGACTACAGTCGTTTAAATTTAAAATCATATACCAAGCCGTGAAGTTCAACATAGCAGACTCATTTTCCAGACTCTGTAAAATCGAGCACTCTGATACATGCGATAAGTAGTGTGAGCAGAACATTTGTTGTATAGTTCAAGAGTCGATTACCCGAGCGCTTGCCATTCTTGAAATTGTTGAGAATAATAACTCAGACCCAGAACTTATGGAAGCCATTAGCTCTATCGGAAAGAATGCGTGGGATGCAGATTGCACAAAAAGAGATTTTTCCCGTTTCGGTTAGACCTGTGCAATGTTCTACGAGGAACAAAACTAGTCATACCCACAGCTTTAAGATTACGGATTCTTGAACTAGCACATGACGATCACCCGGGGGAAATGGTGATGAAGCGCAGAGTTCGCTCCAAGGTATGGTGGCCATTAATTGATAGAGACGTAGAACAATTTGTGAAACAATGTCGAGATTGCTTGCTTGTGTCAATACCGGAACCACCAGCTCCGATGCACAGACGTGCGTTCCCAGACGAGCCTTGGGTATGCTTGGCAGTGGATTTGTCAGGACTTCTACCGAGTCACGATTATGTTTTCGTAATCATTGATTATTACTCGAGATACCACGAGATCAAGTTCGTTAAGAGAAATACGCCAGAGGTAATTATTGATAGTCTTCAGGAAATATTTGCCAGACTCGGGTATCCTAAATCCATCACGGCTGACAATGGGCGTCAAATCGTAAGCGAAGAATTCAAGAGCTATTGCGCTTTTAACAATATTGAACTCATAACGTCCCCCCCTGCACGCAAATGGTGAGGTCGAAAATATAAACCGGTCTATCTTGAAAAGACTACAGATAGCGAACTTTAAGGGTACAGATTACAGAAAGAGATGCAGAAATTTATTTTAATGTATAACATGACTCCCCACGGTACTACGGGAAAAGCCCCTTCAGAGCTACTATTCAATAGGCTTATTCGGGACAAAATTCCTCCCATTGAAGATATAGGCAAGAATATCTTGGACTCAGCAACGAGGGATTCGGACATAAGGAACAAAGAAAAACGGAGGGGGGATAAAGATCGTAGGGCAAAAAGTTGTGAAATAGAAGTGGGAGACAGAGTCCTGCTGCGAAACATAATATTACCAAATAAGTTAACAACAAAATTTGCCCCGGAAGAATTCGAAGTAATCAATCGGAAGGGAAATGATGTAAGAGTAACCGGAAATGGTAAAGTCTTCAGGCGTAACGTCAGTTACCTAAAGAAAATACCAACTCCTTTGGGAAGTAACTCCTCTGGAATCAGAATCAAAGCCTCTAGGATCAGGTTCCATTCCAATTTCAACAGATAATATTGCAAAAACGTATCTAACACACTGGTTGATGACGAACAATGTAGGTCGGCAACGCACCCGATAGAAGCCCAAAAGGGGTCAGAAGCATCAAAGGGAAAACCAACGCTGAAGCTAAAAAACATTGGAGGGATGTGGCGACCTGCCGTTGCCAGAGAGTGAGCATGCAGGTGCATGCTTTCTTCCACAGCACTCCTTGCTAAAGCTAGCCATGCATCGTATTTAACTGTCCCTTTTTTAGGACATTTAAATAATTTTCCATCAGGTAATTCATTTTTAGTTATAGAACAGTGTGCAATAGCGCACTTCGTTCTTTTCCAGGACATTTTTTCCTTGGGGACAATTTTCTTATGTATTTTAATTCATTAATATATGTATGTAATATATGTATATGCATGTTAGTAATTAACCTGAAAATCTAAATGATTGATATTCGAGCAAAATCTCAAACCGTTATTGAAATATTAAAGTAACTTTATATAAGATAACCTAAAATATTTATGCATACATATGTATGTATGTACATAAATCGATAAAATATAATATTTGTATTAATTAATATATGAATATAATATATATGTATGAAATGCCTCTAAAGGGCCAATACGTAAACACTTGTTTTATTGCAGAAGATCGAGTTGAAAATCTGGATCCACAAATCACGCACTTTTATATTTTGTAACTTTCGTCTACTTTTCATCACAAAGTGCAACGAAATGATTGACTTTCCGCCCTTCAGTTACACCTTGTCATATACAACGCATACGCGTTTGTAAAACTTCCAATTATGAAAATTTATTCTTCTGCTGCGGTGGTATGGAAATCACACCGTCATGCATCATCATGCCCCTTCCCTCACACCCCATTACACTTCCCCACCTCGTTCGTTTCCATGTCATAACATACGATGAGAAATAGAACTTTTCTCACACGAACGAATGGAGTGAGGAAAAAAAAAAAGCTTTATCTGTTGTACTTATTCTAAAAGCTCTCTGTTTGCCAGAACATTGTCTGCCAGTACAAAAATATGCTTCATTTTTTTTATAAACTAGGTAAAAAAAAGCAAATTCTGCTCTTAGCATTTATAACAGGAGGAAATTTTCAAACAAAAGAAAAAAAAAAATCAACGAAAATTTACTCACGGTTATTTTCGTCCAACGTTGTTCTGCCGGAAGCACAAGAAGAGCTCCAAATTGCTGTATTTCAAGCGGTATTGTCGTGGGCAAAAAAAAAAAAAAATGCTAAACGCAGAACTAATTTTTAACCTATCCTTAAATTTACACTGTTTCAAAAAAAAAAAAAAACTAAACTAAAAAAATTTAAACTAATTCACTGCACTATTGGCTGCACTCAAAAAAAAATTATGCTGCTCCCTCGCTGTTCTATACTTCTGTTGCGGCAGTGGTGATACGAAACATCTGGGGCGGAGCACCTCGCTTCAGTTTCTTGGTGTGGTGTTTGGTCCTTGCTGTACCTTGCCCCTTTGGAGGATACTGGTTGGTTGGCTGTAGACTCGCCGGTATATCACGGTTTCCGCTTGCCGTTGCTTACGAAAACCCGGGGCCTATAAAAAAAGACAAATAGACAAAGTCTATTTTTGCCGGGTTTCCGCACCAACACAACTGGAGAGCTCCATGCGCTGTTACTCTCTTCGATGACCCCGAGAGAAAGCATTCGGTCGAGTTCATCGAAAAGCAGCTTCTATATTACTGGCGGGATCAGATAATGCCTCTGTTTAATGGGCATTTGCTCATCATCTACCTCGATAACATGCTTTTTGATGGAGGTCTTACCCAGACCTTGCACTGCAAATGATGGGAACAGTTGCTTGATTCTTTCCAATTGTGCTGTTTGTGCGGGTGACAATGTCTGGAAAGGAGAAATCTTTATCGTCGGAGATGGAGTATCAAGTTCATCAATGATGTGAGCCACCTTAAAGGCACTCCACAAATCTACCCCTAAATAGAGTTGCTGCTGCAAACTAGGAACAGCATACAGCTCTATTTCTTGGGTTTTGCCACCCCATGAAACAGTAGTTGTAAAACGTCCTTGTATCCGTTGGTGGTTCCCGTCCGCAGTCCTAATGTCTTTTGCCATCCTCGTCATCGTTACATTTCTCCTAGCTACGAACTGTACACCTAAACTACACCTAACTATTCTAAACTAAACCCAATCTACTCTAAAACTTAAGATAAACCCTAACACCTATACCTAAACTAACTTGAAACTATCCTGTTCTAGCCCTGCACTACGGCATCTGTATCCCCTAGTCTCTCCAAGATGTGGGTTCGTCTCGTCCCAGAGACGTGCCAGGTGTTGATGGCACCAGCATGGCCAACCCACCCTTGTGTTTGGATGACACAACCTTCGCCATCTCCTTGGACAATATTCATTGGCGATGGCCCCTAATGCCTCAATCCAGCCACTACTGATTAATGTCCTGTACGTAACGTGCATAAGGTCATCACGTATGGTCTTTGTCACGTCCTGTCAAGTCATCGTCTCACCTGATCAGCGAAAGGACGGCCTGTCCATTCCCCCACACACCATCGTTGCACAAACAAAAATTTTACCAGCACATTATTACCTTCAACTGACTACAAAAAAAGGACACGAAATTGCTATACATTCATAAACTTTACCTTTGATGTAGACAATCTCTTTTCTTACTTCTTCAAAAATGTTATTCAATCTAACTTCAAAAAGGCAAATTCTGCTCTTAGCATTTATACTACCTTTATATTACGAAGTAATTTAAAAAAAAAAAGAAATCAAAGAAAAATTACTCACAGTTATTTCCGTCCCCCGTTGTTCTGTCGGCAGCACAAGAAGAGCTCCAAATTGCTGTAGTTCCAGCGGTATTGTCGCGGACAAAAAAAATTTAAAATAAAAAAAAAAAAAAATTCAAAACACAGAAGTATTTCTTAACCTATCCTTAGATTTACACTATTTCGCAAAGAAAATAAAAAAAACTAAACAAAAAAACTCCAACTAGTTCACTGTACTATTGGTTGCACTAAAAAAAAATGATGCTACTCCCTCGCTGTTTTATACTTCTTTTGCAGCAGTAGTGGTACGAAACATCTGGGGCAGAGCACCTCGCTTCAGTTCCTTGGAGTGACCTTTGCTCCTTCCCGTACCTTGCCCAGGGTCTATCAAAAAATTTGCAGAGGCTTGGGTGTAGCGGTTCGAACCAAGTCCTAGAAAATTGCCAAAAGTTACCCAAGTTAAGTTATTTGAAACATACCTCTGCTGTATTGTTGCAAACCTGTCCTCTTCTATTGCCCTTTGAATCTCTTCTTTCTTTTTACTAAAGATTACTATAAAACTAATATTAAATTTTTTTGTTCTCTAGCACTAGGCAGTCTTCACTTACCAAAAAAAAATCTCAGATTTTTTTTGTTTTATGCCACTGTCTTTGAATTTTTTCTTTGCTATCTGTGGAGTCGGGGCATCGACCGTTCACATAGGTTCTAATCAGAAAAGTGATCAACGGTCGATGTTCTTTTGTTCTAGTTTCTTGCCTTCCCCAATTTTATTTTTAACATATTCTCTTCATTACCCCTTCATTTGCAGTCGTTGCCTACATTCTCTTCATCGATCTATGTTCATTCGGTCTCCCTCTTTGTCATGTCGGTCGTCCTTTATCTTTATCCACATTGCTTTCGGAACATTGAAAAAGGGAAATTAACTTTTCCAATATCCTTCGTCAAGATGGTAATACCTACATATAACACTTTATTAAATTAATACAATTACCTAAATTCGGACAATCAAATAACACAACATACCTTACATTAATATAAATAACCTATCCTATTTAACCTAAAATCTATTTACTACTACAAATTAGGGATAATTTTTCATCCCCATTCGATCTTTCGTTTGTGGTTTTGTCTTTTCGTCAAATTTTCTTTTCGAGAGCGAGAGCTTAGATGTGGCCACTAGTGCAGATGCTAATGTCAAAACAAAGAACATCTCCTCACTTCGCGTTTAAACACGATGGTCGGTGGTAGTTTTTTTTTTTTTTTTGTTATTTTCTTTTGTTTTTTTATACAAAGTTCGCGGCTGTAGTACTATAGTAAAACTAT
This sequence comes from Pocota personata, assembly GCA_963082735.1. NCBI lineage: Eukaryota > Metazoa > Arthropoda > Insecta > Diptera > Syrphidae > Pocota > Pocota personata. The sequence goes on from OY720429.1 coordinate 81,650,982, forward strand.
TGTTTTTCCGGTAGCTTTTCATTAACTTTTAAAACTTTTCGTGCGGCAATTCGGCAATCGGAGTCACCCTCAACGTTTCGGATTTGTACCTTTAAATGCAAGGCAATGCATGGACAGTATGATTCCTCCGGAATGGAGGTCTGTCCCAGTGACCCTTCACTTGATGCCGCCATGGTTAGCCTTTCGGTGCGTCTCCCTTATGAGAGTTTATCTGCGGTTAGTGTTTGTAACATTTTCTTTTTCTTTGTGTGTGTTTTGCGTTGAGGACATGATGACTAGTCGCCTTCGGTGCCTAGAGTCACCTTTGGTGACTAGTGTTTTGTGTTTTTTAACTTCTTGTGGTGTCTAAGCCCTCGTAACAGGATCGACGGCAGTGTCTGAGTGGTCGTGAGGACACTGGCCTCATAAAAAAAGTAGGCCTGTAATAACTGCGGTGTCCCTTCCTGCCTTTCGCGCGCTTATAGGCTAACGTGTGGCGAGGGCCCACGCCCTGTGTTTAAGAGTCATGTTCTACAGACTGGCTGGGCTTTACGATTTTCTTAGCTCTGCTCGTCTAATTATTAAAAAGGTGTCTGATGGCCTACGCGTGTGTGTGTGTGCTATTTGCGAACTTTCTGTGTTGTGCGCATTTGGGTGTCCGTATGGGTTCTTGTGGTTTTGGTGGGATTCCTCTCCATAACTAGGGGTTTAAATTAAAACATATAGGCTCTATCCTGGGTGTGTTATACGCCTAGAGGACTCTATTTTGCACAAATAAATCTATAAAAGGAATAAATTGTTCTACTAATAAATAAACAAAATCTAATACTGACTAAATAAACTCTATATATAAATCAATAACTAAATATATAAATAAATAATATATAAATATCTAAATATAAATAACTATCTCTATAAATAAATAAATAGATCTCTCTATAAATAAATAAACTATACCTCTAAATAAATACATAACTATCTATATAAATATTTATAAACTATCAAAACTATAGTAACGACAGCTTATGTGCGTCAGGTATATCACAGCCTTCTTGTCCTTCATACGTGAAGGTCTTTGGCATGAAACTTGCCCACCACTTCACATCTCTGGTTGCCTACCTCGTACAGAGAGTTGCCGATCACCTTCAAAATCACCGATGGTAGGAACTTCAGACCTAGTTTGGCAGGGTAACCATCTGGTAGGCTACTCTGTTTAAAGTTATGCCTGTAGACGGTTAGTCCTACGGCTCACAGTGGTGTGAGAGGCGAAAAAAATCAAAATTTTCAAATTGTTTGAAACACTAAGTGGTTTTGTATTCTGAAAATATATGAGTTTGATAATTCATTTCAATGGAATTGAAAAATATTTACACTTATGACAACAGTTGCAACACCTTTAAATTCGCTACATTATGTAACCAATTTTAGTGCATACAGCGAAGCGCCTTGTATTCCAGTAAATATCTGTTTTGCGTCAAGCTGATAATAATTTAAAAATTTAAATACGTTTTACAGCATGTCTGAAGGAAACGTTAACGTTATCATAATTTTTATTTTCTAATTCTTCAAGCAGTTATGGATTTTATAAGTAAACGTTCGAAAATATTTGCAAAAGTTCCGTAAACCAGATTTAACGTGCTCCACACTCCTCCATTTTGTTACTTATTTAAATTTATTCTTTGGACTCTTACCCAAATAACTGTACCATTTCCAGCTGGGTCAACCTGCGTCCCCGTTTGTCAGTTCAATAATTCTGTTGAAAAGTCTGTTTTGTTCAAGTCAACTGATGATGTTTTCGCACCACTGTGTGGCGTACTTAACATCTCGGCTCCTCGTATTGTACACTTTGGTGGATTTTTGATAAGCTAGTCTTAAGTTCTCGAAGATTTTATTTCTAATTAATGCCAATTTATCTGTTTTATTTTCAATGTGTACCCTTGAGTCCTTGATCATGTATAGTCTGCGCAGGACTTCATAGGCACTAGCATGCTGCACCATGGGTATTCCGAATACGGAATAGTAGGGCTCGAATGATGTCGCATCGTGCACTACACTCCTCAAGGCGAATGCCGCACTACTGACATGTAGGTCCCAGTTCTTCTGGTCCCCGTCAATATACGACCGTAATTTGGCCAGAAAGGAACGGCTAACCCTCTTGGAGGCATTTGCCTGAGGAGAGCAGAATGCTGTGCGAACGTGTTTGATCCCATATTTGTTTAGCAAGCTGGAAAACAATTCTGAAACGAATTGTTTCCCGTTGTCTGAATGGATAAATTCGGGGACACCAAAAAATGGAAAACATTTCCTTCTAAATATTTAACTACCTCAGTTGCCGTTGCTCTGCGGATATGCCGCAATAAAATATATTTACTAAAATGGCCCAATACTATAAATAAGTGTGTATGTCCTGTCTTTGTTCGTGGGTATGGTCCTATGAAGTCGATGTAGAGGCGTTGAAAAGGTCGTTCCGTGATCGTTTGTGGTCCCATCGGCGGTCGGGATATCAGGTTTAGTTAGTTTAGTTGCACTTTCAGGTTACGCACGCTTTAACGTAAGTCTGTACATCTGATGCCATACCTGGCCAGAAGTACTTCTGTCCCATGTCCTGCAGCAGGAGAATCGTGAGCAGATTGCAGAAGACTTCTTGCAGATCGTCACCTCTCCGTATTTCAGTTCGTTTGCAGACAAATCCGTCGGATACACATACGTCTGGTAGTTAGTCTTTGTTCGTGTCAACTGTCTTCCTTAATTCGTCATATTCCCCCGAAGTGAAGTATGTTGAACTAAGGTCTACCTCTAACATTACTGTATCGGGAGTGAGCTCCTTCATATGAGCACGCGAGAGAGTATCAGGGACTACGTTCTGGACATCCTTCCTATGTTCGATCACGAAGTCAAAACCCTGAAGCTTCAGACTTCATCTGGCCAATCGACCAGACAGATCCTTCTGGGTCATCAACCACTTCAAACTTGCGTGATCAGTGATTATAGTAAATGGTAATCCTTCCACATAGGCCCTGAACTTCTTTACTGATAGAACGGCCACATAGCATCCAGGTTCCGTCACACTGTAATTTCGCTGAGCGGAGTTAAGCTTCTGGAACATGAATGCTATTGGTCGTTCGTTTTTCTCGGCGTCTATTTGGTACAACACACTCCCCACACCAGACTTCGAAGCATCGCATTGTATGTAGAAGTGTTTGGTGAAGTCCGGATTTGTCAGTATCGGCGCTGTCACCAAGGGCATTTTGAGATATTGGAATGCCCTTAGCGCCTCGTCGGTCATCGTAAATGTCTGTCCTTTCTTGAGGCAATCGATCATGGGAGCCGATACAGAAGCAAAATTGGGGATAAAACGTCTGGACCAACCTGTCACCCCTAGGAACCGACAAAGTTGCTTGGGAGTCTTCGGTATTGGGAAGTTCTCGACCGCCGACACCTTGTCTTTGTCCATTCGTAAACATCCATCCCCGACGATATATCCGAGGTATCTTATCTCTTTATAACAGAACTTACTTTTTTCGACATTGATCGCCAAACCCGCTTCCCTTAAACATCTCGCTACCTCTTCCAACAGTCTGGCGTGTGACTCAAAATCTGGAGAACAAACCAAGAGGTCATCAAAGTAGACAAAGACTTTCTCTCTCAGGCGAGAGGGAATTCCCTTGTCCATCAGCCTGCACATTCTCTGGGCGGCATTGCACAGTCCGAATGGCATAACCGTGAACTGATTAGCGGCCGTCCAGGGACTGTGAAGGCTGTTTTCTCCCTTGACTTGTTCTCCAGAGGAATCTGCCAGAAAGTGTTTTAAATAGTTTAGTGTTTTATTTCTCAAACTTTATAAATAAAATCTTAGTCTAAGTGTATAATTTCAACAATTAAAATAAAAGAGAAACGTTAAAGACATTCAATATTTAAAAGTAAAAATAGTGTGGTATGCCACCTCAAAAATTAGCTTAATAATTAAATATGGATGGGGTGATCAAAAAGTAAAGAAAAGTAAAAAAAAAAGAAAAAATAAATAAAATAGAAAGAAAATTCACAATAATTGAGCTATTTAAAAAACATATGCAAAAAAAAAAACAAATTAAGCATTAAATAAGAACAGAAGAACAACAACAAAAAAAGAAAAAAAGAACAATAATTTCAGAGATAAACCAAAATGTTAGATTTATATATACCTGTTAAATTATCACGAAAGTTTCTAGATCATCAAAAGAAAAACTAAGAAGCGAATTTTTTAATTGTGTCAAAAATAATTTTGGAGAATTTATTATTCTAAGGTATTATGGTAATTTATTAAATAAGCGACAAGCAAACACTGTATAAAAATTACGAAACGAGGTAGTCCGAAATACAGGTACAGAGACTAGATGCAGGGAATTTCCACGAAGATTATAATTGTCGAGGATTCTAAAATTAAGGTTGCCTGATCTAAAAAAAATATCTTTAACACTTCAAAGCAATATAAATGTCGAATCGGAAGAATTTTTAGATCACGAAACTATTGAAAACTAGGATGTTTAAAGCAGATTTTTCTCAGAGTATATTTTTGCAACGTAAGTAAGGGTTTTATTTTATTCAAATAGGCTCCACCCCAGCAGTTGATACCATATTGCAATTTAGAGTGGAATAATCCATAGTATATAGAGGTCAGTAGTTTAGTAGAACATACTCTCCTCAAATTAAAGAGATATCTTTATGTAAGGCGAAAGTATTTTCGCAACTCCTCAGCATGGTTAGAAAAGGACATCTTAGTGTCAATGATTAATCCCAAGTACTTGAACTTATCGACTTTCTCAATAAGGAAGCTCGAGTTGCCTTTTGCTTGTCGTCGTGTGCACACGCGTTCCAAGTCTCGCTCTCCACCGTGGTGACAAAAAAAAAAACAAAAAACAATTAGATAATTCCATCTAATAAAAAAAAAAAATAATAATAATAATAATAATAATAATAAAAAATAAAATCGATCGCGCGCCAAATCAAATCAGTGAAGTGCAGTGGAAAACAAAAAAATAAATAAATAATTAAAAAAAGCAATTAAATAATTCAGTGCCGGTGTATTCCATTCTTTCACCCCCACTCACTCGCTGTTGCGCTTCTTCGTTATCGCAATTGGAGCATGTGCTACATATGTATGTACATACTCCCAGTTGCGATGACTGAGAGAGTGTAACATATGATGCATAGTGGAATGTGAATGTTTATCCGAATAGCGGACCTTAGCTGATTGTCGTTTGGGCATAGCACCTGCGACAGTTTGTTTTGGAAAACTATTCATTGGATCTTCACTTCACAGCTTCGCTTAGTTACGTCAGAGTTGTGTCTTTTTGTGTTTCTGTATTGTAGTGATGAGGGAATTTAGGGTTGATTTAACCAACATTCATGGGCCTAGAATGAATTTCTTCGATGAGTCGATGATGGAGAATTGTCTCCTTGTACCCTCATACTGAAATCGTCATTGCGGGCGATTTCAATAAACACAATTCGGATTGGCTTCAACATTCTGGCCAGACAACACCCGAAGGAAGGTGGGTCCAACTTTTTGCTGAGATAAACAATTTGGCTCAGCTTGTAACTGAGCCTACACGTATACCGGACATTGAAAGTCATTCTGCCAACACTTTTGACTTGTTTCAGTTAAAGAAAAAACTCCTAAAAGAAAAGTATGGAAATATAAGAAAGCCGACTGGAGCGGTCTTAATAGCTTCTTTAGGAGTTTTAACTGGTTGCTATGCTTCCTCGATAGCGACGTGGATGCTGCAGCTGATATGATCACTAACACTATCCTCTTAGGTATTTATTCCTAACAGAATAAAGAGCATTAAACCTAAGGCAAATTCGTGGTTTGACCAGAGCTGTAAAGAGGCAATCAGGTTAAAAGTAGTAAGTTTTCGGTCTTATAAAGCCTACAAATATGAGGAAAACCGAAAGAAGTTTACATGACCAAAATTGAGGCAAAAAATCCTACAATGTCCTAAAAGTAGTAAAAATTGTTGGTCATTCGTCGAAAATATTAAAAATTCTGCCTAGCCTACTATCCCCACGCTCATTAACAATGACATTACAGCTGTCAGCTCCTTAGACAAAGCTAATCTGCTTGCTGCTCACTTTGCAGCGAATACCGCGCCGCCAGATAATGCTTTGCCTCCACCTGTATTTGAGAGCGTCAAATTTTCCATGGGACAGGTCCACTTTCGCATTCGTACAGTTGCAGGAGTACTCAAATGTCTTAACATACACAAATCCGCTGGTCTAGATGGTATCCCCCCCCATAGTTTTGAAGAGGTGTTCTTCTACGCTGGCAAAACCTCTGTATAAGCTTTTCTGTCTATCCTACTTTTCAGGGCTCTTTCCGAGTAGATGGAAAACAGCATTTGTCCAGCTCGTCCCTAAAAAAGGCGAATCTTCCTCCGTATCCATTAAAGACCCATTGCACTTACGTTCCTTCTTTCCAAGGTCATGGAAACGCTGATAAATAGTCAGCTTATAAAATATCTCGATTCTCGAAAACTAATTAGTGACCGACAGTATGGTTTTCGTAGCAACAGGTCCACTGATCTGATGGCATATCTCACCGAAAATTGGAACCAATCTCTTCATCACTTTGGTGAAACTAAGATAGTTGCGCTTGATATTTCAAAGGCATTTGACTGAGTTTGGCATCAGGCATCGGTGTGTCTCTTCTTCATTGGATTAGAAACTACCTTTCGGGGCGTTCAATACAAGTTGTTTTGGACGGCTCCAAGACCGTAATTCACCAAATAAATGCTAGTGTTCCCCAAGGCTCTGTTTTGTCTCCGACTCTCTTTCTTATTTTTATAAATGATCTCTTGTCTGCAACTTCTAATCCAATCCATTCCTTCGCTGATGACAGTACACTCAGTTTTTCATATTCGTTCCCTAACTCGCGTCCTTGCTCTTCGGCTGTAGAAGGGGAACGGCAGCGTATGTTAAGCACATTAAATTCCGACCTGGACAGCATAATTAAATGGGGTTCAACCAACAGAGTAGAATTTAATGCTTCCAAAACACAATGCTGTCTTCTGTCCCTCAAGCGAAACCAAAACCCTCAACCATTATCCATGGGTGGTACTTGTATCATTGAAAACGAAAGACTATCATCGATGGAATGATCACATATTTCAGGTCGCCAAAAATGCTGCAAAATGTCTAGGATTCCTTAAACGGCAAGAAATATTTTACCCCGTCCGATCTGGCCTCAATTTATAATTCATTCATCCGCCCCAAGGTGGAATATAACGCCCATATCTGGTCTGATGCACACAAGACCGTTCTGCACATTCTTGATAGAGTACAGAATCGCGCGTTAAAACTTATAGGCCACACAGACATTGTATTCATTCACTAGAACATCGGAGAAATGTCTCCTGTCTCTCCTTGTTTTAACGTTATTTTCATAAAAAATGCTACAGCGAAATAGCCAGTTGCATTCCTCCCCTTCAAAATTTCACCCGCAATATGCGTCATGATTCGAATGCACATCAGTTTACCCTAAAACCAAACTTCGGTCGTACTGTCATATATAGGGATTCATTTATAAGCCGAACAACACGAATGTGGAATAATCTACCAGGCTCTGTATTTCCCCATCACTACAACCTTCAAACATTCAAAGCCAACGTGCATAGGCTCCCCCTCTGTTCCTCTTCCTCCTTTTCACTGACGCCCGTGCCCTGAAACCGTTTAGGGTATTCATATCCCCTTTGGCGCGCGCAGATTATAAAAAAATCGCTACAGAAGGTCACCGGGGAATTACGGGTACAGTTAATTAGTTTGAATTTAGGACATTTCGGTGCGTGAAATAAGATATTCGCGTCAAAACAGTTTTGCCCAGATAAACTGGAAAACATAATTTTAGTTTTGGAACTTATAACTAATTTGTGATTAGCAGACCATATTCTTAGTAAGTCCAAGTCCCAATTAATGTCTGCTATTATATCTATAGGGCTATCTGAGCCATACACACATCCTAAGTCATCAGCGAACGCTCTTAATACTCCTTTAAAATTGAGGTCAAATAGAGAATTAATGTAAATTAAAAAAAGTATTGGTCCTAGCATCGAGCCTTGTTTCACACCCATTTTTGTTTACTTTAATTCTCTTCTGGTGTCTTCTATTTTCACTCTTCGTGATCTATTATTTAGATAGGATTTGAACCACTCGGACACAAAACCCCGAAAACCTGCTTTACTAAGTTTCACCAACAAAATGTTATGGTTAACCATATCGAAGGCCACAAATAAAGCTGATGTATTTTTTTGCCTGTCCAAATTGAGTAAATTTGAGAACAAACTCAAAGAACTCTCAAAGAGCATCTTCAGTAGATTTGCCTTTTTGAAAACCAAATTGAGCAGAGTTAAAAAAATTATTTTTTATCTGAAAATTTACAACCCTATTTTTAATTACTTTTACAAATATCTTACTAACAGAAGGCAGAAGCGATATAGGTCTGTAATTAGAAAAACAATCTGATTTCCCATTTTTATAGAGTGGTACTACATAAGCACATTTAAGTCCATCAGGAAAACATCCTGTGAGTATGCTTTTATTGAAAATAAAGGCTAATATGTCAATTACAAACCAAGCAATATTTTTTAAAATTCGGTTAGACACACCATCAAAACTACAAAAGTTAGAGTTTCTTAAGCTACCAATCGTTTTTAGTAGTTCCAAAGCGGTTACAGGCTCATAGAAAAAACTGTTTCTCTGGAAAGTTCAATGTTATCGCAGTTGCAGTGACTACATAGAGAAATATTAGATTGTGGTAGAAGTGTTTCTGCTATCGTGGCAAAGTAACCATTAAATTTGTCCGCAATTTCACATTTATCAGATACTACCTTATCATTTACACGTAGCAAAGTTGGTCTTTTAGAAAGAGTTGACTTGTTCAAAATACTATTTACTACCTGCCATTCCCGTTTATTGTTTTCTTTACAAAAATTAAATTGATTTCTATAATAGCTGTCTCTGCACAAGGGAATTTCTTTCTTTAATTTATAACACAACGTTTTATACATTTTTTTTTAAGTTTCTGTACAATGGGTGTTTAGAACATTTAATCCTAAGCTTGTTTTTGTTCTTTATTTTAAGTATTAAACAAGAGCTAATCCAGGGTTTAAACTTTTTTAACGATTTATTGGCCCACACACTACAACTACATGAAAAAATATATTTTTTTTAGAGTTTCAATAAAAATATCATAGCATTCGGAAGCATTTTGTGCTGCGTAAACTCCTTCCCAGGACTCAAAACAAAGATAACTATTTAGTTTAGGGAAATTAATTTTCGATTTTATTTTGCACGATATGCAATTATCACTATTATTATTTTTGTTTATGCCTATTAATAAACCCGTCATAGAGTGATCAGTTATCCTAAAATCAAAGACACATTTTTCACATGCACTAAGCGATATATTACCAAAACGCCCATAGATATGGTCTAAGCAAGTACCCGATGCTATTCTTGTAGGCTCATTGATAAATGATTTTAAACCATGTGAAGATAGCAAATCTAGGTAATTAGAAACAGAAGAACAGCTTTCCAAAATGTTTACATTAAAATCACCTAAAATAATTAGATTTTTAGATTTATTCTCATTATCTAGTACATTAGAAAAATCCTCCACAGACATCGAGAAGCTAAAACAATTTAATCTATAGACACAGAGAATTACATAAGACTCATGATTAATTTTAAAAGACAATTTTATAACATCGGTACCCATAATGTTCGGGTCATGATGACGTCACCAAATAAGATGGCCGGTTATGTAACATATCCCCATCAGCATCAGCGCCCCACGAAAAGCTTTCGTCTTCTGTCAAAATTATTATATATAAACTTGTACATAAAAAGATTTCATCTCTGAAAAATATATAGAGAGTTTTATAACGTGAAGAAAAAAAGAAGTGGTTATTTTTTCGTACGGGATTTATTTTACAGAGTTACAGTTTACAGTGGTAAAAGGTGGTCCGCTAAATAACATTTTTGGTCCTTCGACCCGGGTCGAATAAACAACGTTATTAACAATGAGTTATTGAGACATTTTTTTTCTTTTTCTTTACATTTTGTAAAATAAATGTGAGTTTTCCTCCCAAATTTAAAAGTTAATTGTGTGCCGCGCGAATTTAATAGATTTTAATAAATAAATAAAGAGGACTTGGCAGCAAGAAGAGACTCCAGCGAATACCAGCAACCAAAGCATTCAGTGGATAAACTACCAGAGACGACACCAATCGAGTCATTCGTGGGATTCCAAGCGATTTTGGCGAATAAAGCACAGTAAGTCGATTATTTTCATTCCTTTTGTTAAATTTTATTGTTAGGCTTGATATAATCTTGCGGGGAGAATGTCGTTCGGCCAACTGCAAAAAAATTTCCTTCAACGGATAAAGAAGGACCAGGAGAATTTTACAAAAGCAGATAGCAATCGATTAAAACCAAAATTACAAGCAATCGATTAAAACGAAAATTACCTGCGGACTAGGCTGAGTTTATTGGAGGAGACGGTTGAGTTGTCCAACGAATACAACAAAGAAGAAAGAAGATTTTGCAGAAATGCATTTAAAAATTCTCGAGATTTACATCGACTATAGGGCGAATATTCTAGACGTCATCGACAAACTGCCAAAACCAGTTGTCTCGGTTGATGATAATGCCAAAGCAAAGACGTCCAACACAAGTGATGACACCGGGAAGGACCACAGTCACATCGACCTGAGGCTGCCGAAAATCAACCTTCCAAACTTCGCCTGGAGGTCGTTCCATGACTTGTTTGTATCCCTTATTCACACCAATCCTCCGCTGACGGACGTCCAGAAACTTCACTATTTGAAGTCCAATGTGAGTGGTGAAGCGGAAAAACTACTACAACTGTTACGAGGCCTTAGAATCTGCAGTAAAATGTACACGCAAAAAAAAAAAATAAAAAAATTAAAATAAATAAATTTGGTTGAGGTGGCACATGTGACAAATGTGACACCAGTCACCAAAGGCGACCATAGCCGTCCAGCCCATAACCCAAACACAAAACATAAACAATGATAAATAAACTTACTAGAGAAAGGTTGAAGCTTTAACTCCGATCCTGTAATCCCGGGCGGCCACAAGTAAATGGAGTCCAGCGGTGCGGGCGAAAACCACGGGCATAGATCTCTGGGGAATCTTCCAGGTGGTTCGTCCGTTTTACTCGACATTAGAGTTTGGGTTGTCCAAAAAAAAAAAACAAATAACAATAATATCCAGATGGTGGTGTATTTTGTCGCCTTTTGTAAAAAAAAAAAAAAATAAATAAAACACTTCCTCAGGCCGTCGGGTTTAAACGCGAAATGAATGTGATTTGTTTTGACATAAGCTTATTCATTAGTGATCCTGTTCGCACACATCTAAGCTCTCGCTCTTGGAAAGGAATTTGATTTGAAGAGAGACAAAACCACAAGCGAAAGATCGAATAGGGATGAAAATGAACCCCAATTGAAAGTGTTATACTTTCTGTTGGTAGTAAGTTTTCTCGGATTGTCATAGAAAATAGATTTTGGGATAAATAGGGTAGGTAAGTTATGTTAATGTAAGGTATGTTGTGTGATTTTATCGTTCGAAACCAGGTGATAGTATTAATTTATTAAAGTGTTATATCCAAGTATTACCATCTTGACGAAGGATATTGGCAAAGGGAATTTCCCTTTTCCAATACTCCGAAAGCAATATGGATAAAGATAAGGGACGACCGACATGACGAAGAGAGAGACAGAGATAACATAGATGGACGAAGAGAAATGTAGGCAACGAATGAAAATGAAGGGGTAACGAAGAGAATATAGTAAAGAGTAAATTGAGGAAGACAAACAAAAAAAGAAGAAACTAGAGCAAAAGAACATTGACCGTTGATCACTTTTTTGATTAGATCATATGGGAACGGTCGATGCCCCGACTCTACAGATAGTAAAGAAAAAAAAAGTTTACAGACAGTGGCATAAAAAAAGGGAAAGACAAAAAAAAAAGAGAAGGAAATCTGAAAAAAAAAATTTTTTAATTTTCCTAGAAAAAAAAAAAGGAAAGGCAGCGATCGAAAGGGCAATAGCACCCCTTGAGAAGAGGACAGGTTGGGAACAAGACAGCAGAGGACTTGGGTCGAACCGATACGCCCAAGCCTCTGCAATTTTTTTGGTAGACCCGGTTTTCGGTACGCAAGCAACGGCTAGCGGAGATCACTAATCAAACCGCAAGACGGCCCAGCGGTATCCTACAAGGGGGCAAGGTATAGCAAGGAGCAAAGGCCACCCAAGGAACTGAAGCGAGGTGCTCCGCCCCAAGGCTCCGTACCATAACAGTCGCAGCTATAAAGCAAAAGAAAAGGACAGCGAGGGAACAAGAACATTTTTTTTTGAGTGAAAACATAGTGCAGTGAATCAGCTTAGTTTTCTTAGTTTAGTTTTTTTTAATTTGTCTTGCAAACCAAGTGTAAAGTAAGGATAGGGTAACAGTGAACTCTGCGCTTAATCTCCTTTTTTAATTTGGTATCGCGATATTATAGCTGGGACATCAGCAACTACAACTCTTCTTGTGCTGCCGGCAGGATAACGGGGGATATAAAACCGTGAGTAATTTTTTTTTTGCTTTCCTTTTAATGAATTGTTTTAGAGAAAGTTATATAAGTGTTAAGGGCAGATTTTGTTTGTTACTTAGGATAGGTTAGGGTAATTTGAAGTTAGATTAAGTGAATTTCTTAGGTAAAATTACATATATAAATTTTGAGATCAGAAGAGACCCGAAGGAATAAAGAAATGTTAGATGATAACATTTTTGGTAGTCATATTATTATGATAATGATGTGCGGGTGAAAAATTTTTGTGCAAAGATGGTGTGGTCCTTTCGTTGATCAGGCGCGACGATGACTTGACTGAACAACTACACTGACTTGCTAAAGACCGGACGTGACGACCTTATGCACTTTAAGTACAGGACATTAGACAGTAGTGGCTGGATTGAGGCAGTAGGGGCCATCTCCAGTGAATATTTGCCAAGGAGATGGCAAAGGTTGTGTCATCCAGGCACAAGGGTGGGTTGGCCATGCCGGTGCCGTCAATACCTGGCACGTCTATGGGGCGAGACGAACCCACATCCGGGAGAGACTAGGGGATACAGATGCCGTAGTATAAGGCTAGAACATAATAGTTATAAGTTAGTTTAGGTATAGGTTAGGGCTTATCGTAAGTTTTACAGTAGAGTAGGTTTAGATTAGAATAGTTAGGTTTAGGTTAGATCTAGCATACCCTTCTTTCTCCGAGATATGGGCATAGGTCCTTGAGCTACTTCTTCTTCTCCTGTCTTCTTTCCTATCTCCTTTAAGTCCGTCCGTGGTCTAATTAGGTTAGCTTTTCTCTTCTCTATTAGGTTCTTTTTTTAATACACATATGGCACGATATTATTTGTATTTGAGCAGGTGGTGTGAAAGTGATGGGAGACAAGAACCAGCCCCGTCCGACGAGTTAAGCCGTGCAACCGCGTGCGTGCCGCCGTCCCCTTCACCCACACCGAAGACGCCTCCGTGGCCTGCCCCTAGCTCATAACACAACACACATAAGGGGAACTACAAACGAGCCTGGACGATTTTGATTGAGCGCTACGATCATAAAAGGGTGTTAGTTGTTATACACAATTTAAATTATTATTTGGACAAGCAGCAATTACCAAAGATTCAGCCGAAATCGTAAAACGTCTACTAGATACATCTAGGGAAATCATTCACTCCTTAGAAAATTTAGGGCTTCCAACCACACATTGGGATGCAATTCTCATCTATATTATTATCCAGAAGCTATCACCGACAACACAGCAGCTATGGGAAGAGAAATTAGGTTCTAAAAAAGAACTGCCTTCATTACAAGCATTTTTCTAAGTCTTTAGAATGTCGTTTTCGCTCACTTGAGGTGCTTGATCAGCAGTCAATGGTCAGCAGCAAGACTAGTCAGAGTAGGTCTGGGTCTCAACACATATTTCATACACAACAGTCACACAGAGATAAAATAAGTTGTGGGGTGTGTCAGAAGGGACAACATTCACTTAGGGAATGTAAACAAATTTTACAGATGGACGTAGGTCGCCGACGCCAAGCAGTGTACGAGCCCAAGGTTTGCGAGAACTGTTTAGCTTACAGCCATTTTAAGCAGCGGTGTCGCTGCTTGCAAAAGTAGATGCACTTAGCGCTGGGACACCGCTGCTTGAAATGGGTGTAAGCTAAACAGTTCTCGCAAACCTACATACATTGCTGCATGATATTCCACATAGCACCCCCTATGCATCAACAGCACATCGTCCCAACACTATGTCACAAAACCAAACACAACACATTAGCAGCAATAGGTATCCGCAGACACACACTTACCAATCATCTCGCTAGTAATCCTAACGCGCCGGAGTTCCAACCGCATGTCGAGCAGCAGCCATCCACGAGTTCCCATCTCAGAAACTATCGCGTCCATACAAATGATCAAGTGTTCTTAGCCACAGCATTAGTAGCCGTGAAGACCGCAGCGGGCGGTAACTTGACTTTGAGGGCTCTAGTGGACCCTGGATCGGAGGCATCCTTCATTACTAAAGCGGCAGTTCAACGGCTAAACCTAAGGACGAGGAGGACATTTGTCGAAGTTAATGGGCTGGGAAAGGTCAGCAGAGGAGCATCCCACAAGGTAGTGGACCTTACCTTTGAGCCGTTGACCTCAAATTTCCAGGTAGAATGCGAGCATTAGTTTTTAAGTCCCTGACTGGGCTTCTCCCGGCCCAGAAAATTATTTTTGGCAAATGGCAACACTTGAAAGGATTACCATTGGCAGATCCAACTTTCAATCTACCGGCCAAGATCGATTTACTGCTGGGCAGTGACATTTACGCCGAAATCATCATTGGAGATGTCCTCAGGTCGAGCGAACGTTCAGGTCCCGTGGCGCAGAAAACACATTTGGGATGGATCCTGTTGGGAAAGGTACCCTGTGAAGTCCAAAGGCCACTACATAGTTTCCTAAGCCAAGAAGATCTCGACACAACACTCCGAAAGTTCTGGGAGGTCGAAGAAGAGCCATATAAGAAGTATGAAGCTGAAGAAGACAAGGTTTGTGAGGAAAATTTTTTGGCAAACACAAGACGCTTACCTGATGGGCGTTATGAAGTCCGGTTGTCATTCAAGGATGGTGAATACTCACGTATGGGTCCGTCTAAGAAAGGTGCGATCAGGCGCTTTCTACAATTGGAGAAGAGGCTCCAAGGTGACCCAACACTACACAAGGAATATTCCAAATGTATATCAGAATATCTCGAACCCGGGAAGTTGAGTGCAATCGAGGAAAGTTACGATGTACTGAAGACACCTTCCATTACTACATCACACATCATGCAGTCATTAAGGAATCCAGTACCACCACGAAGTTGCGGGTGGTTTTCGACGCAACCTACAAACCCTTTTTTGGCTCTTCCTTAAATGACAGATTGATGGTGGGACCTAAAATTCAAAGGAGTGTTATAGACATAATTATGAGGTTGCGGAAATATCGGTATACCTTTACTGGCGACGTGGAAAAAATATACCGTAAGATTCGCATAAACGTTCCCGATGCAGACTATAAATTAATCTTATGGAGAAACGATCCGAAGCAAGACTTGAAGACATTCCGGCTGCAAACAGTAACGTTTGGGACTGCTTCGGCGCCGAACGATAAGGGTACTGTTAAAGCTTGCAGGTGATGATGAAGCGTTGCGGTTTCCCTTAGCCACTTCCATCATCAAGGAGGAAACATATGTCGATGATGTCATCACAGGTGCGGATAGCATAGAGGAGGCCCAACAAAAGCTGAAGGCAGTCAGCGGTTTGTTGAACACAGCAGGATTTCATCTACGCAAATACGTCAGCAACTGTGAGGATGTATTAGAACAGGTTCCGCCAGATCATCGGGAAGAAAACTTTTCTGTTCCATCTGAAGAATCTTCCAACATCAAGACCCTAGGGATAAGGTAGCTACCAATTCCTGACATTTCTACGTTTCAAGTAACACAACCAAGCGAAGGTGAAGTCACGAAAAGATCCATTTTGTCGTCCATAGCAAGGCTGTATGATCCGATGGGCTGGATTTCACCCCGCATAGTTAAGGCAAAACTGATGATGCAGCAGCTATGGTGGAGAGGCTAGAATGGGATCAACCGCTCCCATCAGAGGTTAAGCGTGAGTGGCTTTCGTTTCGCGACGATCTTCCATCCGTTGAACGAGTCAAGATTCCAAGATGGATCAACACTACTCGGAAAGTCAAGAAAATGGAGATACGTGGATTCGGCGACGCTTCCGAAAAAGCGTATGCAGCAGCGGTTTACTTGAGGGTTCTCGACGAAAAGACGAAGTCCACATCCATTTGCTGTTCTCCAAAACAAAGGTAGCTCCATTAGCAACAGCAACGTTACATAGATTGGAGTTATGTGGAGCAGTACTATTGGCAAAACTCTTGCATGAGACGTCCCGAGTTTTAGGCTTGGAGATGGCTTGTGGACAGTCTTCTATTCAAAATAGTTAAAGAAACCACTTCTTGAAACATTCAAGACATTCTCCGGTCCTCTTCTCTCACATTGTGTAGATTGAAGTCTGTATCGTTCCGTTCTTGTCGTTCGCCTTCACTACTGACTGCCCTGCCACGTTTTCTGTCTCTTCTGTCTGAGGTTGTAGGTTGAAGCGTTCTTGTCGTCTATAGTCTATGTCTTCCCCTGGGATCCCTGTCGGAGAAGAAGTCTATCTGTTGTGGTCTGTCTGTCCATCCCTAGTGTGTAGCTGTTCACGCCTAGATTGTTCCTGAATCACCAACAGCGAGGGCGGTGCTACTTACAAAATTTTTGCCGTGTTCGTTACTGTACGTGTAGTTTCATAATCGTTCGAGCGTGCTTGTCCCGTCCCTAAATTTGGGTCCCAGTATTGGAGTTCGTGGCCTGTTTTCGTGGTCTTGTAAGGTTTCAGTCCACGTAGCAGGGCGTCTGTCGGCTTGGTTCGTAAGTTGGTCCTGTCCTAGTCTTTGTGCCATTTGACGAGTAAACCTACGTTCGCTCCCTTCCGCATACTGAAACGAGGTGCCCTTAGGAACTGCGCCCTGTTCGTTACCCCTATCCGCCATTTTGAGCGTTCAAAACTTCTAAACCAAAGAAAAATGCAAAAAAAAAATCAAGAAAAAAAAAATAGAAAAAAAATTCACCAAACTATCAATCAGAATTCAAAAAAAATTAAAGATGAAACAAATTCTAAATTCTAAACAAAAGGTAGGAGCAGTGAAAAATTAAAAAAAGAAGTAAATAATCTCGCCACTATATGTCTAAAGAAATAAAAAACAAAATTCTAAAACTAACTGTAACTAAATATCTGAAAATCGCGAAGTTTTTAATTCATTCAAATTCAAAGTTTACAAAAAAAAATAAAAAGAAAGAAGAAGAGAAAAAAAAAATACAACTAAATTAGATCCACTAAAAGAATAAAAAAAAAATAATGGCTGAGAAGGTAAATTCAATCAACTAAATTTCAACTAATTTTCTTAACCCTTAAAAATTAACTTTTTTCGAAATTGTCTTTAACTTCTCTAATGATGTGCGATTCACAGTCAGGTTCTCCCGTAACCATTCCGCTGATTAACCAGCTACTTATTGTTCGTCACCAAGTCTATTGTACGTTGTATGTATCTATCTATTTGTGGCTGGGTCTGTGGGACTCGACGAGTGCTGTCGTAAATCTCTTTTGTCCTTACCACTACTTGCCATTAGGTAAACTCCAACAGCTGGCTGGCCAGGACTTTCAGAATTAACTCCAGCACGGATAGTGCTTTAAGACCACATACTCACACCTCACCGATGATCTGGCAAAAGCCTTGACCCTTGGACAGCAGCTTTGAATTAGGCCCTTCCACCCTAACCTACTCGTTGTTTCTTCCTAGACTTCAAACTACCTCACGAGATGAGGCTGATTGATATGAATCCAAGGTGACGACTTTCAAAGAGTGAAAATCGTTCCCTTGGAGTCACAATCTGGCCTCTAAAACCGTTCGAAACCGTTGGGCGCCATTGTTATGAGCTAGGGGCAGGCCACGGAGGCATCTTCGTGGATAAAGGGGACGGTGGCATGCACGCGGTTGCACGGCTTAACTCGTCGGACGGGGCTGGTTCTTGTCTCCCATCACTCTCACACCACCTGCTCAAACACAAAAATATCGTACCATATGTGTATTAAAAGAAACCTATTAGAGAAGAGAAGAAGCTAACCTAATTAGACCACGGACGGACTTAAAAAAGATAGGAAAGAAGTCAGGAGAAGAAAAAAAGCTCAAGGGCTTGTGCCCATATCCCGGAGAACGGAGGGTATGCCAGATCTAACTATTCTAATCTAAACCTAATCTACTCTAAAACTTTCGATAAGCCCTAACCTGTACCTAAACTAACTTATAACTATCCTATTCTAGCCCTATATTACGGCATCTGTATCCCCTAGTCTCTCTAGGATGTGGGTTCGTCTCGCCCCAGAGATGTGCCTGGTGTTGATGTTTGGAAGACACAATCTTCGCCATCTCCTTGGCCAATACCACTATCAGCCACTATTGTCTAATGTCCTGTACGTAAAGTGCGTAAAGTCGTCACGTGTGGTCTTTGTCATGTCAGTACAGTCATCGTCGCTCCTAATCAGCGGAAAGACGCTAGGGGCAGGCCACGGAGGCAGTCTCTCTAGGATGTGGGTTCGTCTCGCCCCAGAGATGTGCCTGGTGTTGATGGCACCAGCACGTCCAACCCACCCTTGTGTTTGGAAGACACAACCTTCGCCATCCCCTTGGCCAATACCACTATCAGCCACTATTGTCTAATGTCCTGTACGTAAAGTGCGTAAAGTCGTCACGTATGGTCTTTGTTACGTCAGTACAGTTATCCCACTAAGTCATCGTCGCTCCTAATCAGCGGAAGGACGTTAGGGGCAGGCCACGGAGGCAGTCTCTCTAGGATGTGGGTTCGTCTCGAACCAGAGATGTGCCAGGTGTTGATGGCACCAGCATGGCCAACCCATCCTTGTGTTTGGAAGACACAACCTTAGCCATCTCCTTGGCCAATACCACTAACAGCCACTATTGTCTAATGTCCTGTACGTAAAGTGCGTAAAGTCGTCACGTATGGTCTTTGTCACGTCAGTACAGTCATCCCCACACACCATTGTTGCACAAAAGATTTTTTACCAGCACATCATTACCACACTTTCAACTGACTACAAAAAAGAGGAGATGGAATTGCTATATTCATAAACTTTTCCTTTAATGTATACAACCTATCTATTCTCAGATTCATAGAAATACTCCTGATAACAAATTTTGTTTTACTTCTTCAAAAATGTTATTCAATCTAACTTCAAAAAAGCAAATTCTGCTCTTAGCATTTATACTACCTTTATATTACGAAGTAATTTTCAAAAAAAAAGATATCAAAGAAAAATTACTCACAGTTATTTCCGTCCCCCGTTGTTCTGCCGGCATCACAAGAAGAGCTCCAAATTGCTGTAGTTCCAGCGGTATTGTCGCGGACAAAAAAAATTTAAAATAAAAAAAAAAAAAAAGAATAGTACAGAAGTATTTTTTAACCTATCCTTAGATTTACACTATTTCGCAAAGAAAATAAAAAAAACTAAACAAAAAAACTCCAACTAGTTCACTGTACTATTGGTTGCACAAAAAAAAATGATGCTACTCCCTCGCTGTTCTATACTTCTGTTGCAGCAGTAGTGGTACGAAACATCTAGGGCAGAGCACCTCACTTCAGTTCCTTGGAGTGACCTTTGCTCCTTGCCGTACCTTGCCCAGGGTCTATCAAAAAACTTGCAGAGGCTTGGGTGTAGCGGTTCGAACCAAGTCCTAGGAAATTGCCAAAAGTTACCCAAGTTAAGTTATTTGGCTCGTAGAAATCGATTTACAATGAAACATACCTCTGCTGTATTGTTCCCAACCTGTCCTCTTCTCAAGGGGAGCTATTGCCCTTTGAATCCCTTTTTCTTTTTACTAAAAATTACTATAAAACTAATATTAATTTTTTTTTTTCTCTAGAACTAGGCAGTCTTCACTTACCAAAAAAAAATCTCTGATTTTTTTTTTGTATGCCACTGTTTTTGAATTTTTTCTTTCCTATCTGTGGAGTCGGAGCATCGACCGTTCACATAGGTTCTAATCAGAAAAGTGATCAACGGTCGATGTTCTTTTGTTCTAGTTTCTTGCCTTCCCCAATTTTATCTTTAACATATTCTCTTCATTGCCCCTTCATTTACATTCGTTGCCTACATTCTCTTCATTCATCTACATATAAGTTAGCGACAAATACGCTTAGCTCGTATAAGTGCAGTCGCTGCATTTCCCACGTTACCGATCATTAATGGAAAACGTGTAAGATGCACACGACACTAATAATCGCAACATTCACAAATATTCATCCGCCGGTAACCCGATGCAACTTCCCGGAATCACCTGTCTGCGCACCGTTGTTGTTCCCGGAATTCATCGTAGCAGCTAGCGTATGCATAGGCGATAAGGTTAAGTTGTTAGTTTGTAAGTTCGAGTTTTGTTTCTACCGTTGCACAATAAAGAGCTCTTGCTCGTAAAAAAATATTTTTTTCGGCTTTTAAACATAAAAAAGCTTAATTGGCGCCCGAGCAATCCTTGAACCAGTAGTGAGAAGTGTACAATAGTGAATAAAAAATCACATAGTGATATAATTATTGATACTCTCCGCTAAGCCCGAGCAATCTTTGAACCAGTAGTGAGAAGTGTACAATAGTGAATAAAAAATCACATAGTGATATAATTATTGATACTCTCCGCTAAGACCGAGCAGCCTTCATCTACAGTATAAATAACAAGTAGTGAAGTGAACTAGTAGCGAAAAGTGACAACAATAAAAAATTTCATAGTGAAGTGATCGTCGAAATTTTCTGCTATTAAGGAAGAACAACTCCCCTGGAATCCGGCCCCCGAGTACCGAAAGGAAAAAGGAAGCAGTGTTCAACAGCCAGCCGCTCCAGCGATCAGTGTGCCATAAGCAGAAGATGTGGTACTTTATGTAAGCTAGTGATTAAGACTAAATTCATTTTTTTCTATTCTTAACTGATAACAATTTGAAATAATAGAATTTAAGAGAGTAATCAGATAATTTCAAATAATATAATTTAGAAAAAGTGATTAGACAATTTAAAATAATAAAATTTAAGAAAGTAATTGGACAACTTATAATAATAGAATTTAAGAACGTAGTTAAAGTAGATTAGTCATTATCGCGGATAGAAATTAATTTAACCAAATTTATAAGATTTATTGATTCCTCGTCACATACATTCTTTTCTCTTTCTCTCTCCTTTTGCTTTTGTGAGTGCGGAATAAATAAAAATGTCAAACCCGAATAACCTCATTCGACCACCCGTGCTTAATATCCCACCAGTTGAAAATCATCCTCAACCAGACCCTCTACAGCCTCAGGCCCAAGCACGCCCTGTCATTCCGTCTGCCCAATTAATTAATACGATCACCAGCATCGTCCAATCAATACTTCACCCCAATCTCGATCCCCTCATTGCCCAGGACCAGCGTATAGAGCCTGAACACGGTAATGATCTCTCAGAACTAGATAAAATTCCGGACGTGGTAAGAAGCCTTCGTGAGTTCACAGGGAAACCTGGCGAATTCAGTTCCTGGAGAAAAAGCGTAGATCGCGTCCTCCAAATATATCAACCCCTTCAGGGAACCCTCAGATATTACGGCATTATAAGTACGATCAGGAATAAAATTATCGGTGAGGCTGACGCCGTGTTGGAATCATACAACACTCCGTTAAATTGGAAAGCTATTTCCAAGTGCCTAATGTTACATTACGCGGACCAAAGAGATCTCAACACTTTGGAGTACCAAATGACTTCCCTAGTGCAAGGTAACTCTTCAGTGCAGGATTTCTATCAATCGGTCTACACGCACCTATCCCTCATACTCAATAAAGTACAGTGCATGGACGTAGGGAACGAGTCAATTTCTCTATTTACCCGTAACTATAGAGATAAGGCACTCGACACGTTTATACGTGGCCTTAACGGCGACCTTCCAAAATTACTAGGCATTCGAGAACCAACGGGCCTTCCGCAAGCCCTTAATCTAGGTCTGAAGCTTGAGAATCAAGGATTCAGATCGAATTATGCAAACAATAAAAACTCTTTTACGCACAGATTCAATCAAACCGCTCCCCACCCACCGGCACGAAATCATGGACAGCAGTACAACACTCGACGAGAACCCTTTTTCCCACAAGTTCACCCACACCAAAACCTTCCGCAGGCTTATCCACAACAAAATATTCGTTATCCAAATTATCCACAATACAGTTACCCTCACTACAATTCTTATCCTAACCCCAACCCACCCCCCCGTCCTTCGGCTCCTAAGCCGCAGCCAAAGCCAGAGCCCATGGATACCTCGTCTATAATGACGAAAGCGGTTAACTACCAAAACAGGCCACCGCAATTTAAATACGCAGGCAAGCGTCCACCAGGACCTTCGATGCAGGCCCATATCCCAAACAAATATCAGAGAAACTTTCACATTGACGTCGGATCAACTCCACCAGACCCACCGGAGTTCTACATAGAACCAACAGGTTACGTCTGTCCAACTGACCTTTACGCATTTTACGGTCAAAACGACATAAGGGAAGTAGAACACGACCCTGATCTCAGGAACTACGTGATCAGCCAGGCTGAACAATTCTCACAAGAAGACAATCTAGCTCAATGTGACCAAGAATCCCAGGAATTCAGTGACATTAATTTTTTAGGTTAGCCGACTCTT
Organism: Pocota personata; assembly: GCA_963082735.1. Lineage (NCBI taxonomy): Eukaryota > Metazoa > Arthropoda > Insecta > Diptera > Syrphidae > Pocota > Pocota personata. The sequence goes on from OY720429.1 coordinate 81,673,850, forward strand.
CGCTGCCCTATATCCAGTGCAAGACGAAGAGTGGACAAATACTTAACTTCCTAATAGATACAGGTTCGAGTAAGAACTATATTCAACCCAGTTTAATAACAAACCCCCTCCCAAATAATCAACACTTTTTCGCCAAGTCTATCGCAGGAGACGCCAAAGTAACCCAACACATGTTTTTGAACCTTTTTGGCCAACCAGTAAAGCTTAAATTTTTCCTTCTACCAACGCTAAAGTCATTCCATGGAATAATTGGAAATGATAGTCTTAAACAACCATCAGCTGTCATTCATACAAAAGACAATTTCATGACGATTCTTGATAAAGTTAAAGTTAAAATCAAACAACGCGAATCACAAACAATAAATTCTCTGACCGTTAAAATAAACAGCATGCCTGAATCGCAAAGACGAGCCATAAATGCTATCGTACACAAATTTCGCCCCTTGTTCTCAGAACCAAACGAAAAACTCACCTACACAACCAAAGTTACAGGCGAAATACGTACACAGTCCGACTCCCCGGTATACTCTAAATACTACCCGTATCCCGCATCGCTCAGAGATGAGGTAGATAAACAGGTCCAAAAGTTGTTAGAAGACAACATAATCAAACCATCCCGCTCTCCATACAATTCCCCAGTGTGGATTGTTCCTAAGAAAACCGACTCAAACGGGAATAAGCAATTTAGACTCGTAATTGATTATAGGAAATTAAATTCCGTAACAATCTCAGACCGCTACCCAATACCTGAGATTAATGAAGTCTTATCACAATTAGGACAAAGCAAATTCTTCACAGTCCTAGACCTGAAAAGTGGGTTTCACCAGATTCCACTCAAGGAATCGGATATGGAAAAAACCGCATTCTCGATCAACAATGGGAAGTTCGAGTTCACACGACTCCCATTCGGCTTAAAGAACGCACCATCCATCTTTCAGCGTGCGCTTGACGATATTCTGCGATCTTACATCGGGAAATTCTGCTACGTCTACATTGATGATATCATCATCTTTAGCAAAGACGAAAGCGATCATGTGAGACACGTAGAAGAAATATTCAGAACGTTAAGCGAAGCCAATATGAAGGTACAATTAGACAAATGCGACTTCTTTAAAGAAGAAGTCGAATTTTTGGGCTTCATTGTATCGTCTAAAGGACTATCGACAAACCCCGCAAAAGTTCAAGAAATAGTCAATATTCCCGTTCCAAAAACTCTTAAAGAGCTAAGATCATTCTTAGGCCTATCAGGTTATTACCGTAGATTCGTGAAAGACTACGCAAAACTAGCCAAACCTTGGCGCAGTACTATCGCAAGGTGATAGACCCATTATGTTCATTTCTAGATCGTTGAGCAAAACCGAAGAAGCCTATGCGGCTAACGAGAAGGAGATGCTCGCTATCATATGGGCTTTGAATACATTAAGAAACTATTTGTATGGTACTGCACACGTCAAGATATTCACAGACCACCAACCCCTTACATACGCCCTGAGTAGTAAGAACAATAATTCCAAGATGAAACGCTGGAAAGCGATTTTAGAGGAATATAACTACGAGCTGAATTATAAGCCAGGAAAAAGTAATGTTGTAGCTGACGCACTATCTCGCTTACCGAAAAATTCCGAAGTCAACTCATTGACTATGACACAACATAGTGACGAAAGCTCGTCGCACGATTTAATACCAGCCGTCGAAAGCCCAATAAATGTATCTAAAAACCAATTAATGCTTCTTATCGGTAACAATGAAAACTATGAGTTCAAAATCCCCTTTCCAACATACCATAGGCACACCTTTACACAAAAAGAGTATACTGACGAAGACTTAACGTCTATCCTGAAACGATACCTCAACCCAAGTGTGATTAATGGAATCTTTACAACAGAACCTATTATGGGGAGAATCCAAGAAATTTACCCCTTTCATTTCAGATTATACAAAGCTAGATTCACACAAACTCAGGTTACGGACCTAACAGACGCAAACGAACAAGAAAACAGAATCCTTCAAGAACATAACGAACCACACAGATAATGCTAACCCCAACATCCTTTTCATATCCCATCAAGTAACAGAACTCCGCAATCTAATAAGCCATCTGAAACCTATATTCAGGAAACGCAGATCATTAAATTTCCTTGGAAGTACTTGGAAGTGGATCGCTGGCAGCCCCGACCACGATGACTTCCAACTCATAAAAGCAAAAATGCACAACCTTTTGGAAAACCATAATAAGCAAATTATAATCAATAAATCTTCTATTGACAGGATAAATGAAATCACGAATGTAACCGGTCATATAATGAAACTTATCAAATCTGACGAAAATATTAAAAATAACTATATCTTAGATGTAAAATACAAAATAGACCTTATAAAGGAGGAGATAAAAAATGTACAGTATGCTTTACTTTGGGCAAAAGCCAAGATTGTTAACTCTTTTATATTGTCAATGTCAGAGATACAAATAATCCAAAATGTTTTTGAAAATGATAACCTACCGTATGTCAACTTTGAAGAAGCGCTTGAATTCGCTGATGTAAAAATTGCATCAAATGCATCAACAATCCTCTATATAATCAATATATCCACTACCGAAATAGAAACATGTAATAATCTTTTTATCAAAGCTATAAGAAAATCAAGCACTGTAATAAAAATTACTTATGAATATGTTTTAAATTGTAAAGATAATATTTATGGTATAAGACGAAATTGTCAAACTTATAATAAGCTAACAATATGTAAAAGAAATTGTATCGAAAGTCTAACAGAAGATGAATGCATACCAAATTTGTTAAGAAGCCGACCGTCCAATTGCCCTGAAACAAATAATCAGCACGTCCCCGTCATCGAGCAAATACTCCCTGGAACCCTATTTCTGAACCAGTTCAATGGATCGATACTCGTCCAAAGAGAAACAATCAACCTTACTGGAACCTTCATCATACAGTACCACAACGACTCCGTCTACGTGAATGGTCAAAATTATAGCTCAAACGAAATCTCTATAACCAAACCCCTTCCGGCCATAGTTCAACCCGATTCGTCTATGAAAACATACGAGGAAGTTTTAACTCTCGAGATGATGAAGGAGCTTCACATCAATAACACTAAACACATAGAACAACTACAAGAAGATCAACAAACATACCAGATAGCAAACTACAGTCTGATAACATTGGTATTGATAGCATCCATTGTTATCGCAGTAAATCTAATCATAACCAAGCAAAAGAACAGGACTAGCATCCCCGCTGAAAAAATAGAAGCATCAACGACTGCACCGGAAACCAGTAAAAATGTACCAGTCCTTTATATGGTCACGAGCGAGGACGCTCGAGTCTAAGAAGGGAGGAGTTAGCGACAAATACGCTTAGCTCGTATAAGTGCAGTCGCTGCATTTCCCACGTTACCGATCATTAGTGGAAAACGTGTAAGATGCACACGACACTAATAATCGCAACATTCACAAATATTCATCCGCCGGTAACCCGATGCAACTTCCCGGAATCACCTGTCTGCGCACCGTTGTTGTTCCCGGAATTCATCGTAGCAGCTAGCGTATGCATAGGCGATAAGGTTAAGTTGTTAGTTTGTAAGTTCGAGTTTTGTTTCTACCGTTGCACAATAAAGAGCTCTTGCTCGTAAAAAAATATTTTTTTCGGCTTTTAAACATAAAAAAGCTTAATTTATATGTTCATTTGGTCTCCCTCTTTGTCATGTCGGTCGTCTTTTATCTTTATTCGGACAATAAAATAACACAACATACCTTACATTAATATAAATAACCTATCCTATTTGACCCAAAATCTATTTACTAATTACAATACTGCGGAAATTACTACTAACAGAACGTATATCACTTTCAAATTAGGGATAATTTTTCATCCCCATTCGATCTTTCGCTTGTGGTTTTGGCTTTTCGTCGAATACGAGGAAGTTTTAACTCTCGAGATGATGAAGGAGCTTCACATCAATAACACTAAACACATAGAACAACTACAAGAAGATCAACAAACATACCAGATAGCAAACTACAGTCTGATAACATTGGTATTGATAGCATCCATTGTTATCGCAGTAAATCTAATCATAACCAAGCAAAAGAACAGGACTAGCATCCCCGCTGAAAAAATAGAAGCATCAACGACTGCACCGGAAACCAGTAAAAATGTACCAGTCCTTTATATGGTCACGAGCGAGGACGCTCGAGTCTAAGAAGGGAGGAGTTAGCGACAAATACGCTTAGCTCGTATAAGTGCAGTCGCTGCATTTCCCACGTTACCGATCATTAGTGGAAAACGTGTAAGATGCACACGACACTAATAATCGCAACATTCACAAATATTCATCCGCCGGTAACCCGATGCAACTTCCCGGAATCACCTGTCTGCGCACCGTTGTTGTTCCCGGAATTCATCGTAGCAGCTAGCGTATGCATAGGCGATAAGGTTAAGTTGTTAGTTTGTAAGTTCGAGTTTTGTTTCTACCGTTGCACAATAAAGAGCTCTTGCTCGTAAAAAAATATTTTTTTCGGCTTTTAAACATAAAAAAGCTTAATTTATATGTTCATTTGGTCTCCCTCTTTGTCATGTCGGTCGTCTTTTATCTTTATTCGGACAATAAAATAACACAACATACCTTACATTAATATAAATAACCTATCCTATTTGACCCAAAATCTATTTACTAATTACAATACTGCGGAAATTACTACTAACAGAACGTATATCACTTTCAAATTAGGGATAATTTTTCATCCCCATTCGATCTTTCGCTTGTGGTTTTGTCTTTTCGTCGAATTTTCTTTTCGAGAGCGAGAGCTTAGATGTGGCCACTAGTGCAGATGCTAATGTCAAAACAAAGCACATCTCCTCACTTCGCGTTTAAACACGATGGTCGGTGGTAGTTTTTTTTTTTTTTTTGTTATTTTCTTTTGTTTTTTTATACAAAGTTCGCGGCTGTAGTACTATAGTAAAACTATTGTTTTTCCGGTAGCTTTTCATTAACTTTTAAAACGTTTCGTGCGGCAATTCGGCAATCGGAGCCACCCTCAACGTTTCGGATTTGTACCTTTAAATGCAAGGCAGTGCATAGACGAACTACCCCCATGATTCCTCCAGAATGGAGAACTGTGCCAGTGACCCTTCACTTGATGCCGCCATGGTTAGCCTTTCGGTGCGTCTTCCTTATGGGAGTGGATCTGCGATTAGTATTTGTAACATTTACTTTTCTTTGTGTGTTCTGTATGTGTGTTTTGCGTTGAGGACATGACGACTAGTCGCCTTCGCTTGTTTTTTATTTTAATTTTTTTTTTGTTTTGTGTGTTTTAACTTCTTGTGGTGTCTAAGGCCTAGTAACAACCATTAGTAAAGGACTGTTAATTTTGGGGTAAGAAGAAAGTTCTGATTTTCCTCGAATTGTGAACTTACTGATCCTAGATGTGGAAGACCTTCCGCAATGTGAATATTTGATCTATGGTGGATGTTTCTGACCTAAAACTATACTGATCCGTCCGTCAGTATGTTTTGAACTTAAAATTTTGAGCTAAACAAAATTAAGATTAAATTTCATTAAAAAAAAAATCCTGCTATTCCAAAGCCATTTATGGTGACGGTTAAGTCTTATTGTGAATATCCCACCAGAACCCGTAAACTTAGATTACACATTTTAGGAGCCGTGCCCATTTTCTGCAAAGCAAAATTTGTAACAACAGTTTTCTGTAATGTTGGTGTTTAAATCGTTTTACTGTGAGCTATTGACGTGTCTTCTCATCTGTCGAACTTCAGCTGTCAATTATTCCAATTAAAAGTCATTTGAAGTAAATAAAATAATATCTAGAAAACGTGGTACGTCTCTCCCAAATAAAATGTCAATTCATAAGAGGCAATACAACAATTTAATGAAAACAAAAGTTCAACCGCGAATCACTACGCGCCATTGCAAACTTCGTGTTATGATGAAAACGACCAAATGTCCAGTGATATCATCTCTAGTAGAGATGTAACGGATAGTGATTTGGCAATATTCTCTACAACCGCAAAGACTTAGGCTAAAAACACATCGGATCACTCAAAACGTTTAATTTGGGCTAATCAAACAACAATACATTGATTCTTATGAGCCAACTCACACTAAAGCTGGCGCAACAAAACACATGTTTTTGATATGGAATCATGAGTGGTTGTCAAAAATACATGGCTTTGCATACGGCCAACACTCACCCAATGCAACAACTATGTTTCAAACCCACGTCGTTGTCGATTATTGCACACTTGCTTATGATGCAGCGCACACCGCATACGGCAATACAAAATAACAAGGCGATACAAAAAAATATGCGCCATTGTTTTCAGAAACATAATTTCGTTGTTGTTGTTTTTTTCTTTTTTTTTTGCACTGGCGTATTATTTATTTGAGAGCTTTCGTTGAGAATGGACTATACGCAGATAAGTTATTATATTTAATTGAAGCAAGAAGCTCAATATGCAATTACAAATATAAAGATCATGCTAATAAAATTATTATCGAAAAGCTATGGATAGAAGTATCTACCATAACAAGTCTGAAACTCAGTTTTGTTTTTTTCTGAACTCTCACCAAACGAAACAGAAAAATGAAATGATTTTTATTTTGTTACATTGTGTTTCGGTTGGTGTGTTTTGACATAAAAAACGTTTTCTTGTCTATGAATTAAAAACGTTTTGACTGATCCGGTGTGTTTTCAGCCTAATAGGCACTTCAAAGCAATACTTTGTGGGTTAGATCTACATATCGCTCATTTACTTGAAGACTCATAACTCAAAAATGCGATTTTACAGAAAACGCGTTTAAAGTTTTCAATTGACTACCTTGCAGAAAAAAGAAGAAATCCTCTAATTTCGAAATTATATCCATAAAGGTAAATCTCAACAACAACTAGATATTTATGGTTTTTTCCTGAACGAAAACTTTCTCTACTTTGAATTGTGACGTTATTGTTGCAAGAATATAATGATTTAAGTGTCATAAGTTATGACAGTCTTCAAGTAAATGAGCGATAAGCCATTCGCCATAAGTGCTTTTAGTTTAGTACTGAAGAAAACTTAATGCAGAATTATGACATAAGCTTCCGATTGCATCCGACTATTACAGTTCAGCCTTAAGTGGTTCGCTTTACCACGAAAAAACAACCACCATGTGAGATCGTCGCTGCTGATGCGAATCAAATCAATGGAACAAACTCCAACTTATTTTTTGAATCTGCTGCTGCTGCTACACTAAGTGCTCCATCCACTGAACTGATGTTCGACATGATATCGCAACTATTTCAATAAATGTGCTAAGCAAAATGGATGATACAAATTTATTATTACTCAAGATAAAATAATTTTTATGTTAAATGAAGTTATGCGGAGGGTGGCCGTGGTATAGTGGTAACATCATCGCTTGTCACGCTCTTGGTTCACGGTTCGAATCCTGATGTCAATAATCATCTATTTATTTCGCATGAAATAAATAAAAAGTCGATCAATTGCGAAAGCTTATGTCAACTCTACTGCGAAGGCATAACACTGGCAGTAGGGCGGTCATATGGCTAAAATGCAACTTGATCGTGATGATGACATCAGGAGGACGGAAAAAATACTGTGAATCATGAGCAACGACAAAAAGCAAAAACAAACAAGCTCCCCAGTTATCTGGACAGCCACCCTTGGAGTTCACTGAAACTTAATACCAGCTGAGTTTCAAACCAACTACACCAATCTGTCTTTCTCTCTGTCTCTTCCCCTTTCCCCAAAAACGCCCGTGTTCTAAAAATTAGTATAAGGGTATTCATAACCCCTTTCACACGTGCAAATTATTAAAAAAAAAAAAAATAAATAAATTCCCAAACTAAGTTCATGTCGTTCTAAATCTGAACAATACACTGTTATTACTGCCCTATGTAGCTATAAAGTATGTTTACAGTCATAATAATGATATACCTAAAAAAACTCAAAATTATAAATTGGAATCCCAGAGGCATTCGCCATAAGTGCTTTTAGTTTTGTAACTTCCTACTTAATAATGGTATTGACATACGAGTAGCTCTCGTAACTGAAACTGGTCTAAAATCTGAAATCAAATTTGGTCACACCAGTTACGCATGCTACAGATTAGACAGAGAGTGTTACGTTAAAAAAAACAAATTTTAAATTTTTTATAACCGTTTTTTATTGAGTCAACTTTAAGACTAACTTATTATATTTTGAATAACTTACAAATAACTTACTACATTCAAAATACGTAATTGCAAATGCTACTTGAATTACAATATCGATGAAATCAATGCCCTAAAAATCCCTTGCAACATTCGCTGGAAAATATTTTGCTTAATATTGCAAACGTTTAGCGAGTGTGGGAAATATGTTGCTTAATTGCAAACGTTTAGCGAGTGCGGCAAATATATTGCTTAATTGCACTACATGAGTCAGTCAGCGAAAGAATAAAAATGAAATCAAATGAGTTACAAAGCTATGCTGACCAATTAATTGGAATTTTGGGTGAATGTTCTTCGGTGAGGTGTCGCTGCTTTGAACTTGACGTAATCCTTCTAACCTCTGACTGAAAACTCTTTTGAGTTTTGCTATTACATTAATATGAATTGTTTTGTATTTTCTTTTAAAATGAATGTACACCAATATCAAAATTAAAATGATCATTAAGACCGCAATTAACGTTATCAAATTAAATGTAAAATTTGTTTTCCTGTGAAATTTTAGTTCCTTTATGCTATCTATATTTTCGATTTGGTTAATGATAATTTCATCGAATGTAAGTTGTGCCTTTGTTTCATTTATCTTAAAGCTAATTGGAATTACAAAATGCTCTTCCTTATAGTTAATAATTTTTATTTCACAATTATGGAATGAGATTAAATAGTTTCCTGTTAAGTATATATTTCTGTCATCACAATTGCTTGTAATTGATGTATTAATATTCTTCTTTAGAAAAAAGCCCTGATTTCAATTCGAATAATTTCGTTTCATTATTTTTTCTTTTAGTAGAATTATGTTGATAAATACAAAGTTTTGTTTCTTTTAGGATGTTCATATTAGGATTATTCCTGTAATCATACATGGTTTTTTTAATTTGTATGATTTGTTGGCTTTCAAAAACAAGTTCTTCTGAATTTAAGTTTGCAACGGGGAAAAGTAAAGATCTTTTTGCTGATATTATCTTTCTTGGTACTTGTATTACAAAAATAATTTTATCATCTTTATATTTGGCTGTGCTTAGCTTAATATTGTAATATGCGAGCTACGGCTCGAGTAGATAAAACGTTATTCTGTGAGATTATTTCTTTATTTTCTAGTCTATAGAACAATTCAAGTTCACACTATTCTATTCTTCGCAAATTCCTTCCTTACAAGGTCTCTTTCTTCTCAAATCGCTTTATCTCCTTTCAATTACTTAATTCACAAATCCAAACTAATTACTTCTTTTTGTTAACTCTTAACTTTCAATTTATCACAAAATTACAACTTCGGCTATTATCACTTTTCCAATCTCTTCGTGCGGTTCAAAACCCAACTGCCTAGCCTCGATCGCCATCTGTTCTTATATAGTCGCATTTCTGATTCTAGCAAATTTTTCGACCACTGGAACAAGAAAATTCTGATGTAATAATTCCAAGATGACAGCTGCAGCCAATAATCTCTTGCGGTTATAATTCTCTTGCGGTTATAATTCTCTCTTAATTCTGCGACGTCGTCTTACACATAATCCGTACACGAACTTCGAATGAAAAGACACTTCGGAATGTGTTGCCTGTTTGAGGGCGTAGTTATTATGCTACATTATGTTACACTGCCCCCCTCTTCGGCCATTGTATCAACTCAGCCGGTTCACATGAACCACTTTTATTTTGGCCCTTGGTCCTCGCTGGATGCAGTAGACAACATCGTTGATGCGGGTTACTATTCTGTAGGGACCCTCCCAGTTCTGCTGCAATTTAGGTGATTTCCCCCTTTGGCGGTGGGAATTATACAGCCACACTAGATCTCCTTCCTGGAATCCTGACGTTGTTGCCTTGGCGTCATACCTGGTATTCATGCGGTCGCTCGTTATCTTAATCTGGCTTCTGGTCGTTTGGTGTATGTCCCTAAGCCTTTCCCTAAAGTCCGCCACGTACTCCTCTTCATTTCTGGGCTCATTGGTAGGAGATCCAAATTTCACCTCACTGGGTAACCGAGCTATTCCACCAAACAGGATTTCGAACGGCGTATGTCGAGTAGCGCTATGCACGGCACTTCTATAGGCCATCAAAAACAAGGGAATCTGCCGGTCCCAATCCCGTTGGTAGTCACCTACGACCTTCGAGAGATGTTCGTCCAAAGTCCTATTGAAACGCTCCACCACACCGTCCGACTGTGAATGAAGCGGGGTTGTCCGTGTCTTTTTGATTCCGAGTAGTTGACAAATCTCTTGGAAGATTCTTGACTCAAAATTCCGCCCATGGTCAGAATGCAATTCCAAGGGCACACCGAATCTGCTCACCCAATTGTAGACGATCTGCTCCGCCACGGTTCTGGCTTCCTGGTTAGGGATCGGAAACGCTTCCGGCCACTTACTGAAGTAGTCCATTACTACGAGTATATACCGATTACCATTGTCGGTTTCCGGAAAGGGCCCTGCGATGTCAATGGCGATTGGTTCGAAAGGTGCTCCCACGTTGTATTGGTGCATCTTACCTCGAGTTTGGATTCTCGGACCCTTGCTAGCTGCACACACGTCGTATTTTCTGCACCAGTCTTCGATATCTTCCTTCGCTTTTAACCAATAAAAACGTTCTTGTACCTTTACTAGCGTCTTATTCACTCCCAAGTGGCCTCCGGACGCCCCGCCATGCATTTCCTATAACACCTCCTTGACCCTCATCCGCGGCACGACAAGCTGCATTACAAATGCCTTTCCGTCGGAGGATTCCCATTTTCTTCTCAGAACACTTTCTTGGACATGGAGGGAGTCCCACTGCGCAAAATATGCCTTTAAGGTCGGGCTTCTGTGAGAGATGTTATGATGATCCGGTTTCTCCATGTTCTCCTTCCAGGCCAGAATCTTCTCGATATCCGGGTCTTCCTTCTGAGCGTTCCGGATTTCATCTATGCTCCAGCCGGCGATAGGTTCGGCTCTCAGTCTTTGGATGGAAACCAGCTCCCGTTCTTCCTGACGCACACAATGTTTACAATCCGTTCTGCATGGTCTCCGGGACAGTTCATCCGCATTAGAGTGGAGTTTTCCTTTACGATGCCGTATTTCGTAGTCGTATATTTGCAGCCTTTTGATCCATCTTGCGACCTGACCCTCAGGACTCATGAACTGTAATAGCCATTTTAAGGCTGCATGGTCTGTGCGAAGAACGAACTTCCTCCCATAGAGGTATTTGTGAAAATGCTTCGTAGCCAAGATCAAAGCTAGAAGTTCCCGCCTTGTCACGCAGTAGTTCCTTTCTGGCTTAGAGAGCACCTTGCTGGAGTACGCAACCACTTTCTCTTGGCCATCATGCACCTCGGAGCGTACGGCTCCTACCCCGACATTACTAGCATCTGCATCCACAATGAACGTTTCCCCGGGAGTGGGGTAAGCTAGTATCAGGGTATCGCATAGCCGTTGTTTAAGTGAATTGAAGCTCTTCTCGCACTCAATTGACCATTTGAATTGTTTTCCCTTTTCCGTCTACTGGTGCAGGCTCTTTGCGATCCCGGCAAAATCCTTCACGAACCGTCTGTAGTAGGTGGCTAGGCCCAGGAAGCTCCTTAGTTGGTGTTTATCTTTGGGGACTGGCCAGTTTTTCACCGCTTCGACCTTCTCTGGATCGGTTCTCACTCCTTTTCGCTGAAATTATGTGCCCCAAGTACTTGACTTCCGCTCTAAACAGGGTGCACTTCTTGGGGTGAGCTTTAGGTTGGCATTTCGAAGCCTTTGAAACACATCCCTTAGATTGTCTCGGTGTTACGCAAACGTTTTTCCTATGACGATGACATCATCCAAGTACACCAAACAGGTTTTCCATGTTAAACTTTTCAGGACACATTCCATCAAGCGCTCGAAAGTCGCCGGAGCATTGCACAGCCCGAATGGCATTACCGTGAATTGCCATAGCCCATTTCCTGTGGTGAAGGCGGTTTTCTCCCGGTCTTCTAGATGGATCTGCACCTGCCAGTAGCCACTCTTCAAGTCGAGGGTGGAAAGCCATTGGGCTCCTGATAGTGCGTCCAGCGTGTCGTCAATCCGTGGCAGAGGATAGCTGTCTTTTTTGGTGACGTAATTGAGCTACCGATAGTCCATGCAGAACCGAGTGTTGCCATCTTTCTTCTTAACCAGTACAGCCGGTGATGCCCACGGACTTTTGGAACTTTTAATCAGACCTTCTTTCTCCATTGCCGACACCATCTCTGTAACTTCTGTCTGCTTTGCCAATGGAAGGCGCCTAGCAGGCTGACGAATTGGTCTAGTATCACCAGTGTCTATTCGATGTTGTACCAGGTGTGTTCGGCCGTATTCTCCGTCCTGCGAGGCAAATACATCAGCGTACTCATTGATAAGATCCTCTGTCATAGTTCGCTGCTCCTGATTCAGCTCACTATACTGGAGAATCGTCTCTCCCGTTTCCGCTGTCCAAGGTGATGGGAGAGGTTTTTGAGCATCATGTTCAGATATTGTTGCGACGGCGGTAATCGGCGTGCATTTTCCAGTCACCTTCCTTTGCCTTAGTGTGACAGTGTGTGGTCTCGCGTTCAAAACTCTCACTGGAACCATGGTGTTCTTTGGTTCGACTAACGTCTTTCCCACGATGTAGTTTTGAGAATGCTTCTCTGGGTAAGGTTCTACTATATAGAATCGGTGGCTCCCAAGATCACCTTCCAGCTTCGTCCAAATGATTGTCTCTGAAGACGGCGGCAAAATTTCGTCTTTGCTGATGACTGTCCTGAGAGTTACGGCATTCTCGTTTCCGTACACCATCGGAATCTCCACATTTGGATACCTCAGTACTTGCATCCTGATGTCCAAGATAACTTCATTTGCTTTCATGAAGTCTATTCCGATGATGCACTCGTCGCATATATCTGCCACCAGAAACGCATGGGAGAACGTCAGTCCCGCCAGAGTAATCGTAAGACGAACTTCTCCAAACATCTTCGCCATTTCCCCTGTTGCAGTCTTCAGGCAGTAGCTGTTGGTGTTGTGCAGGAGCTTCTGACGATATCTCTTCTTACAATGGAGGCGGTGGCACCTGTGTCGATGGTGGCTACGCACTTCTGCTTGTTGATTAGTGCCTCCACTGTCAGGCTCTTGTTACCCCGTTTGGTTTGCGAAACTTGAATGGTGATCCTGGGGGCCTCGATTCCAGTAGCCAACTTCTGCCCCGCGAAGTTGGTCCTTACGCATTTCCCGACTGCTGATTTTGGGAAGTCTGACCGACAGGATGGATGTTATCACCGCCAGATGCTTCCTCTCTGCTCCTCCTACTTCCGCAATGTGGACAATTGACTCGTCTAGGTGCACTTCTGCACTGCCGTTGTAGGTGTCTGGTTTGGTTGCAATTCCAGCAACGGATTTGACTTCCGCGAGCTTTCTCTTCATCCATGACGGCTGTTCTCTTGCATGAGCATTCCACGACGGACATTTCCCTGACACGGTGTATTCCCTGGTATGCTTGGTCCGCAGCCTTCATTGACAAAGCGAATGCCAATGCCTCGGGGAGTGTTCGCTTTCAGCCATCCTTACAGCCATTTGCAGTTGTCTGTCCTCTATGGACTGAATAAAAGCTTCCACCGCCATTTCGTTGATAAGCTCCTCACCGGCTTTAGGATATGAAAGATGGGCTAGTCGTTGTATATCCGCTTGCAACTGTTGGAGCGTTTCCCCCCTTTTCTGGACTCGACTACGTAGCTGAACTCTGTACACCTGCTGCATGTGTTCATCCCCAAACCGCATCTCGATAGCCTGAACCAGAGAGTCGTAGTTCTGCTGTTTATCTTCCGGGATGGTCTGCAAGAGCTCCGCAGCTGGACCCCTCAGTGCAAGCGTGAGTGCAATAGACTTCTCTTCATCGTCCCCGCTATTGGTCATTGCGGCCGCTTCGAATTGCCTCTTATAAATTGGCCATGATGTTTGACCATCGAAGATAGGAGGCTGCATCTCCTTTCTTCTCACACCGTCAGTGGAATATTCCCGTGCTTTCTGTCTCTTCACGGTGCTGAGTTCCCTCTTCCCGAACTGTCTCTAACTTCTCGAACTGAGTTTCATGTTTCTCAAAGTTTTCATCGAATCTAGTTTCGACTTTTTCGAGTTGCGTCTCGACCTTCTCGATTTTCTCTTCGATCGCTTCGAATTTGGATTCCAAGTTCTTGTTGTGCTCATCAAGTGTCCTTTCCAAAGCATCTAGAGAATTCTTTTGTTCGTCCATTGCTTTTTTTGTTCGTCCATTGCTTTCTTTTGTTCGTCCAGCTTAAGTTCTAGAGAATTCTTTTGTTCGTCCATTGCTTTCTTTTGTTCGTCCAGCTTAAGTTCTAGAGAATTCCTTTGGTCTTCTATTGCTTTCCTTTGTTTGTCCATGACTGACTTAAGTTGCAGGAGCAGACTTGTTATACCCGGGTCGGCTACTGTACTTGCTGGTTCCTCTTCCACGTCAAACTCTACGTTATGCGGATTTTCACCTTCCTGCTTTATTGCTTCTTCCAGACGAATCAGTAGGGCATCTTTTTCCCCAGTTGTGTCGAGATTCCCCTTACTGAGTTCTGCCTTTAGTTGAATTATAGTTAGTGTTCCCAATTTGCGACTCATTTTGCGCAACTAATTAACTCAACACAGATTTTTTTTTTTTTCTTATTGTGCAATTTCACACCACGGAAATAGTTATTCACAGAATAAGTTTTATCCCACTTCTGACACCAATGTAATATGCGAGCTACGGCTCGAGTAGATAAAACGTTATTCTGTGAGATTATTTCTTTATTTTCTAGTCTACAGAACAATTCAAGTTCACACTATACTACTCTTCGCAAATTCCTTCCTTACAAAGTCTCTTTCTTCTCAAATCACTTTATCTCCTTTCAATTACTTAATTCACAAATCCAAACTTCAGTTTATCACAAAATTACAACTTCGGCTATTATGACTTTTCCAATCTCTTCGTGCGGTTCAAAACCCTTGCCTCGATCGCCATCTGTCCTTATATAGTCGCATTTCTGATAGCCAGAAACTTCTAGCAAATTTTTCGACCACTGGCACAATAAAATTCTGATGTAATAATTCCAAGATGACAGCTGCAGCCAATAATCTCTTGCGGTTATAATTCTCTTGCGGTTATAATTCTCTCTTAATTCTGCGACGTCGTCTTAGACATAATCCGTACATGAACCTCGAATGAAAAGACACTTCGGAATGTGTTGCCTGTTTGAGGGAGTAGTTATTATGCTACATTATGTTACAATATTTTGCAAATTATATAGATCAATATTATATCTTATAATATCTTCGCTTGTTAAAATTTTGTTACTCATCATATTTAACCTAGCTGAAGCGTTATTGTTTTGGATGTGTTCCACATTATCCCTTAAAATTTTGAATTTTAGTAATATTTCTAGATACAAAAGAAGTTTGTCAAGTTCTGCATTGCTACCTCTCACATCATTAATGCTTCTTAAGATTTTCTTTCTGTCTGTTTCTATTGCATCTTTTAGTTGGGTAAAAGTTCTGTTAAAATGGTAGTTGATTTCAATGTTTTTTTTAAGATTTTCTATTGCCATGTGATTGTTTTCGTCAATGATGCGTAAATGTTCTGCTATTTCTGTTCTGTCATTATCGTCCATTGTGCCGTATAGCTATTTTAGGCCTGTCCCTATGAAATTTACTAAACCTCTTCTGTGTTTGTGTGGTACCTAGTAGTGTTGATACTTTTGTCTTTATCGTGTCGAGTTCGTGATGCAACAGTTGTTTATTCCCTATGGGTTCTCCTAATGTTATAGTAGTGTTGAGAGCCTCAATTATCGTATCTGTATAAGCTGGTTCTATTAGACGGAGAATGGTGTAATGGTCCTGAACAATTTCTACGTCTTCTAGTCTTATTGCTGTGAAACCGTCATTGCTGTCCACTTTCTCGATTGTCATCATTGCTGTCACTTTAGACGTCAGCGTCAGTGTTAAAGTCGTTAATTTTTTTTTTTTTTTTTTTTTTTTCCGAGGGTAGATAAAAAATCTTCATGAAGACACTATGAGGATCGATAGCGCGTGCTCATAGTAGTCTGAGATTTTTGCTCACTAAAAAAACCTCCCTTCGTGATAAATTTCTTTGATTACATACTACAACTAAGTTTTGACTTATCCAGCAGTTTTTCTTTCACGTATTGACATCATTTGGCAGGTCCCTTTCTATTGAAAGTTCCTGCTTGTTCCGCAAATTAGGCGCGGTTTCTTGCTATCGCGTTAAGTCGAAAGGTTTAGTCCTTTGTAGACGACGCAGTAGATTCTTCTCATCTAGAATTCGAAGGACTTCATTGTTAACGAGTCCTTGTAATCTGTCTTTTTGCTTACGCGCGAAGTTTTTGATTTCATATTCGACTGTCGCAATTCCTAAATTTCTATGGATATCGCTATTTCTAATAAACGGTGCATGAACTATTGATCTTAGCACTTTATTTTCAAAAGTTTGTAAAATATTAACATTACTTATTTTGGTACAACCCCAAAGTTGTATTCCATATATCCATATCGGCTTTAGCACTTGCTTGTATAAAAGCAGTTTGTTCTCTATATTAAGCTTGGAATGTTTTCCAAGTAACCAGTACATTTCTCTGTATTTGGTTTCGAGTTCTTTACGTTTTTTCTTCACGTGCGATTTCCACTTCAGCTTAGCATCAAGTGTCATTCCAAGATACTTAGCCTCGTTTGCAAACGGAATTTGAACCGAGTTTGAAAAGATGGGCAAATTATTTATTTTCTTATAAGTAAAATTGACATGAACAGATTTGTTTTCGTTTAAAGCTAGTCGCCAAATCTTTGTCCATTCATTTACTTTATTCAATGCTTCTTGCAATTTTTTTTTCAGTCGATTCTTCGATCGTTTTACCCGTTGCCAGGATGGCAGTGTCGTCGGCAAATGTAGCTAATACGGTGCCTTCTTCTTGCGGTATGTCGCGAGTATATAATAGGTACAAAAGCGGTCCAAGGACACTTCCCTGATTCACCCCAGCCCTTATTTCTTTAAATTCCGTGTTTCGTTTCCGTGTTTGACTCGGAAAAGTCGATTCGTCAAGTATTTTTCTAGAATATTATATAAGTGTTCCGGCAGAACTTGTCGTAATTTATATTTCAAGCCTTCATGCCAGACCTTGTCAAAAGCTTGAGAAACATCGAAGAATACGCTCGAGCAAATCTTTTTTTCTTCGTAAGCTTTTTCAATTAAATCAGTTATTCTATGCACTTGGTCTATTGTTGAATGCTTGGTTCTAAACCCAAACTGGTCATTGGAATTAAAAGAGATCCTTCTTCTATAACGTCTGTAATCGATTAAGTACTATTCTTTCGAAAACTTTAGATATAATCGGCAGCAGCGAAATAGGTCTATACGATTTTTTATCATTCGGTGGTTTTCCTGGCTTCAGAATCATTATTACTTCCGCGACTTTCCATTGACTCGGAACATATTCTAATCTTATCGCTGCGTTTACAATGTAAAGGAACTTAACTATCGCTTTTCTAGGTAACGATTTAACAAGCTCTCGTGTGATTAGGTCGTATCCAGGAGCTTTATTCGGTTTCAGTTTCTTTATTTCTTGTTGAAGTTCGGTCAGCCTTGCATTTCTTACTGCGTAATTGTGAAATGCTATATCCGATGCATTATCATTTTCAGCAAGCGCTTGCCCATCAAATGGTTTAAATGTTTCTTCTAAATGGGCGGCAAAGACTTCTGCTTTGTCTTTATCATTCTTGGCCCATTCGTTGTCATTTTTCTTGATTGGGGCCGCTTGTATTTTCGGTTTCTTAATGCCTTTTATAGCTTCCCAGAGCGAATAATTGGAATCTTTTTCCGCTGTTAAGCTATAAATGCTGGTTTGTATTGTCCGGTTTTTAAAATCAATAATGGCCTTTTTTAGTAAGTTACACAAGCGATTCAAATGCGATTTATGTTGCGGAGCACGAGTTTGTTGCCATTTTTTACGCGCTTTTCTCTTCTCCCTTACCATTTCTTTTAATTCCGGTGGATATTTTTGGGCATGATTGATTGGCGTTTTCCTTTGATAGGGAGTATTTTTCCACGCGGCGCGCTGTAGAACTTCAACAAAACGATCAATTTCGATTTCGAGTTCAGAAGACGTCCTAAGTGATACTCTCAGTTCGATATGTTCTTCAACGTCTTTTTTAAAGCCTTCCCAATCAGTTTTTCTGCTAGTTAGTCTAGCAGGTACATCTTTTTTAATTAGGCGTTCGCTCATCGTTAGAATGATAGGGGAATGATCGGAAGAGAGATCAAAACTTTCATCAATTTTAATACATTTGTCTGGTATTCCTTTTACAACAAAGAAATCGATCAGATCGGGTATTTTGTTGTTATCAGTCGGCCAATATGTTGGTTTACCAGTCGAGTGAAAGTCGCATCTATGTTGCATGCAGGCGTTGTAAAGTGCTCTGCCTTTTTGTGAGACACATCTTGAACCCCAGAAGGTGTGTTTTGCATTAAAATCACCGCCAATAATAAAATTCGGTCCAAGAGAGTTGAAAATATTTGTAAAATCATTTTTTTCAAGCCTGCAACGCAGTGGACAATAAATAGACGAGACATTGAAAGAGTAATGTCCATTTTTCACGAGTACAGTTCTCACTTGCATTGTTTCAAGCTCTATCATAATCTCTTCAGAGTGTTCGATGCAATCTTTTATGATTAAAGACGATCCGCCTCTGGCTCTTTCCGACGGGTGATAACTGTACTGTATCCAGTAATGTTTATGCGCGATAGTTTCGTCAGGTGAGTTTCACAGATCAAACATATGTCAATGTCATTTTCCCGTAGAAATATTTCTAGCTCTTCTAGTCTTTGTATGAGACCGTTGGCGTTCCATGCAACAATTTTAAGAAGTTTCATCATGTTCGTTTTGAAATGCTCCTATTGTTAAGCTTATATTCAAGATTGTCCAACCTTTCGACAATTAGCATGTTTGTTTTTGTTTGGTCCTCAAGCCTCGCAAGGATAATGGAAAAGAAGTGAGATACGGGGTTTTCCGAATTATCAGTGTTCGTTTTTATTGATGTTGATGCTTGCGCACGCGTCTGCATGTCAGAATCTGATGACTTTTCTTTAGGCGTTTTTACCTTAACCCGGTGTGGAATTTGATCGGTGTTTGATGTCGCAGCTTGAGCGTACGTAAGCGCGCCAGGGTCGGCGCGGTTGTCTCTAGTCACCTTTCGTGCAGCAGTTTTCGACTTTTCCTTATTTACCGGTTTTGAGGGTGGGTTTTCCGGCTTCATAAGTCGATCTCTTCTTTTTTGTAATTCTTTGGCTACTTCACAGCCTCTGTAATTAGCCGGCTGCAGGGGTTTTTTTGTTTACAACACACTCTTGACTAAGATGTTTACCGGCGCATTTGACACATCGCGGTTCTTTTCGGCAATATGTTTGCGTATGGTTGAATCCTTGGCAACGTTTGCACTGAGGTATCAACCTTGTATTCTTGCGCATGGGTTCGATTTTGACTACGACATTCAGAATTGTTCTTATTTCGTAAATCTTTTCTAAACTCTCAGCCTTATCAAAGGTTAGCATAAAAAGAGGAAGCTCGCGCTTAACCGTCGTTTCCTCGCCTTCCAATTTTTGCTTTCCCGTTTAATTAAGTTTACCGCATCGACGATTTTAAAGTTTTTGTTCTTCAAATCGTGAACAACGTCTTCCTTTCGGCATGAGGCACGACTCGTATCGTCCTCTTGCTACGACTCGTATCGGTCTTTCAGATTTATTTTCATACGTATACCACTGGATTTTTTCAGTATTCAGTTTATTAGATACTGAGCGGTAACTGTCTGAGTCCTTTACGTTTACTTTCCATTTGTTGTTGTTGAGCGATGTTACTTCAAAATCGGATAGCAACAAAGGTTTGAGAAAAGAATGCAGTTTATTATAGTCTGCAATTCCGATCACGTATATTGGTGGCGGTGGTCGTACCTTATTTCGTGGATTTTCTTCGGCAAGCGTGTTTATTTTGTCAGGCTGTACTTTACCTTCTCGTTTATTTTACGTATTTTCTTGCCTCGTTAACATTTCGGGCGAAGAGCCAGCTTTTTGTTTTTTGACTGGCCGTTTTTTTTTTGATTTTGACTAAGGAATACAATTGTTGAACAGTATTCAATGTGTGGTTTTATCATGACATTATAAATTTTTAGAGAACTATTTATTGATAACTTTGGCCTGATTCGTTTGAAAAAAACAATTTTCTGAGCAATTTTTTACAAATTTCATCTAAATGTTTATCAAATATTAATTGTTTATCAATTATATCACCCAAATATTTCATTTTATTTACTTTATCTATTATAACATTGTCAATAATAATATTTTTATCTGTTTCTGCATTTATGATCATTGATCTAGTTTTACTAGTATTTAGTTTTAATTTATTCATTTCTAAATAATTTGATACACTTTCTAAATCTGTATTTAGTTGCTCAATGCAAACATCCACCGAACCTCCAGATAAAAAATAAGTGCATCGTCTGCAAAAAGCCTGATTTCAGAAAACTGAAGAACCTTCTCCATGTCGTTGATATAAATGATGAAGAGCAGCGTTCCAAGAATTGCTCCTTGAGGTACTCCTAATTCTACCGTCAAAGGTTCTGAGATGTAGTCTGCCAGTCGAGTTCGTTGTTGTCTGTTTGACAAATAACTTTCAAACCATCTCAGTTCAACTCCATGTACTCCATTTTTTTTGAGTTTCTCAATAAGGATTGGTCTGGATATAGTTTCAAACGCCCTCTGGAGGTCCAAAAATACCGCCACTATTACCTTTCTGTCATGCACGTCTGTTTTCCATTGTATTATGGCCAGATTTAAAAGCGACTCACAACTGTGTTGCCGCCTAAATCCAGATTGGTATTCCGATAATAGGTTATTGCATTCCATATATCTAGTCAATTGTTTAAAATCAGTTTTTCGAAAATTTTGCTTTCAGTCAGTAACATATTTACTGGACGAAATTCCACTGTTTTATCCGTGTTTTTTACCTTTTCGATAGGCACCACCATAGATTCTTTCCAATAGTTGGGGAAAATTCCAGAACGGAGCGATTCATTGATGATATGAAGGAATATTGACCCAAGAATTTCGAACGCGCTTAACATCATTTATAAAAGGTTAAAATCCTTCTTATTGTTCATGCTCTTCATCGTGTCTTTTAGCTCACTGATTCCTATTAATCCAAATTTAAAACTGCTTTCGTGAATATTTTCTATTTGGTTGACATACTATTTAAAAGGAATATTGTCGCTAATTTCTTTTACGCTAGTGATAAAGAATTCGTTTAGTGTATTTACTATAATTTGTTTGTTATAATTTTCCATTATAATTGATTTTTTTTATTTCACTTTTTCTTCATGTAACACAAGCGATTATATTGTCCTCCACATTGTTCTTTGGTCACTGGCTCCATCCACCTTCTTTGCAATATAATTATTTTTTGCTAACGTTAGTTCTTGTGTATATTTATTTCTAAGGCTTTTATAGATATTCCAGGCATCTCTTGTATTTGTCCAAACAGCAATCCGATAGCATTGAATTTTGCTTTGTTTCAAGTTGTATAAATATTGATTGAACCAACCGCTGCACTCATTATTGCCTCTGCATATTCTTCTTACTACCATCTTTTGCACAGCTTTGTTTAGTGAATGACAAAAACATCTTGTTACTTCGTATAATTTATAATTAGTATTTGTCGTAAGGATTCCATTATTTCGTAGCTCGTTGCGAAAGGTCTCTTCATTAAACACCATAGTTTTATATATTTTCTGACTTTTTTCCTGATTAATTGACTTCATTTCAATTCCAATTTCAAGTGATTCGTGGTCACTTATTTTAAAGTCCGTTTTCACTATGGCGTTAACACCCCTAAAGTTTGTCACAACGTAGTCAACTAAGGTCGATGAAGTATTTGTTATTCTTGTTGGTTCTACAACAATTTGTTGAAATGAATTGTCAATTATGGTTTGTTCAATTTTTCTCTTGTAAGTGTCATTTTCAAACCAATCAATATTGAAATCACCCATTATCACCACGTCCTTGAATAAGCAGGACAATTCCTCTATTCTAGACTTAAAAAATTCGCAGTATACGTTCTCCGGGGATTGCCTATTGTCTGGAGATCTGTAGATCCCAACCAGAATCAGATTTTTATTATTTAAAGTGACTTTTATAGCCAAATACCAAATCATTTTACCGATTGCTAATTCATTCAAAATTTCTACCTCCTATTCCGGTTTAATGTAGAAGGTTACTCCACCAGTATGATTGGAGATACTATTGCACCTCACTATTTGGTAGTCTTTCAACATGATTTCGCAATTTTTTATGTTTTTTGTTAAATGTGTTTCAGTTAAGCAGATAAAATCAAATTCCTCTTCTAGGGTCAAAACTTCTAATTTAATTATGTTGCATTTTCCTCCAATGTTTAAATAAAGACACCTTAAATGTTGCTTTAATTGTTAATATTCGATTCTTTCAGCTTCAATCCGTAATTTTCCCTGAAGTGTGCGACAGGAAGTATCTCTGCAGTCGTGGTCTACAGTGATATCTGCTAGTCGTAGATTATCTTTTGCCCTTGAGGCATTCCTTGTATGTATGCCCTACTTCGCTGCATTTAGCACAAACTTGGTTGACTTCTTTGCAGTGACTTGATTTGTGGTTAAAACCCCAGCATATATAGCACCGCAGCACATTTAAGCTCTCATATACTGGACATCTATCCCATTCGATATTTATCTTTTTCTCCTTTATTACATTTTCAAACCCTCTTCCGTCAATTTCTATTAATGCGTTAAAGGTTCGTGGGTTTTTAAATGACCTATACACCTTAATACGTTTGATATCGGTGCATTCTACATTGTTTTGGCTTTTTATTGCATTGATAATTCGTTCTCCTTCCATATTTTCAGTCATACCAGTTATCAATACTTTTGGTTTACGCATTGTAGGAAGTTGAATTTCGTATTTATTACTCATTTTTTCTTTCATTTTAGCTACCAAAACATCACGATCTTTGTTGTGTTTGCAGCGAATTGCAACTGCTCCATTACGCCTGTCAGAAATGCCATTCACTCCTACACTCAAAGATGATGGTTTAATGCTCTCTTTAACTTCGTTGTTTTGTTTTTGGCCGCAGTATGACTGGTGCACTTGCACTTGCTCCCACAGGTTTCGTTACTTGTGCTGCCGCTGCGGCTGCATATGTCAGTGCATTGCTCTCATTATTTTTTATAATAATAATATTTTTATTTCAATATATCTGTTTTTATCTCTTTCACACTTTCAATAACCTTATCATTAATTTTGACAAAACTCTTTACGTTATCATATATTTTTTCGCTCTGTGTTTTGAAGCATTCGCCGAATACACTAATTTTTTTTATTTCTACTACACTTCTTTCACAAGGCTCTTGAGCGGTTTTCATGGCTCTCAGCCTGTCTGTATACCGTGCCTCTATTGCTTCGAGTAAATTTTTAATTTCTGTTTCTTTTTTTTTTTAGTGATTCTTCGAATTCCATTTTATATTCTTTGAGATAATTTCCATTTTTTTCTACAACCTCTTGCATTTCCTTTAATACCATATCGACGTTGTGAATGTACAACATACAATCTTCACATATGAATTTAATCCTCTCATTCGTGCCCAATACATTACTAGTGCTGTGATCAAGACCGCTACATTTTACGGCGTTGTGATAAATTCTACCGCATACACCAGCACATCTTACCCCAGATTCTCCACGAATGGAGCCTTTGCATTTAAAGCAGTCTGGCATTTAATAGATAAAATAGTTCATCTACTTATTCCAGTTTAATTACAATAACTTTTTTTACTGTTCTCCCAAAGGGTACAATGTTTTCGATGAAGCTACTTTATTGTTTTTAAGCTCTATTTTTTTAGCAGAAATTTCAAATACGTCTATCACTCTCAAAACTCACTCACAAGTGTACGTTAGCGATGGGAAAACAGCGGGATTTGGGATACGATTTGCTTGGCCATCCCTCCCGTTCACCTGATTTGGCACCCTCAGACTTCCATCTGTTCCCAAACTTGAAGAAATTTGTTTCTGCGAAGCGCTTCGCATCCAATGCAGAAGTTGAGAGGGCCGTAGATGAATATTTTCATAGCCTTCCAGACTCTCACTTCCGAGAAGGAATACCAATGTTGGAGAAACGCTGGACCAAGTGTGTTGAAGTCAAGAGAGACTATGTAGAAAAATAAAATAATTTTTTAACTGAAAATCGCAGTCTTTCATTGTCAGGCCGAGAACTTTTCACCCTGCCCTCGTATGCGCGGAGCTGAAACTAACCGTTAGAGCTATTTGCTGTGATCAAGGACCCACAAGTCGTAGTTCATATAAACTTTAACTTCACTTACAAAAATAAATCCATATATGGAATATATGGTATTCCTCATCTTCTAAAGAGTATTCGGAACAACTTAGGTACTTAAATACAATTTGACCACTTTTGATGGAATTGTTAATTGGAAGGTAATTGAATACCTTCATAACACAGAAAAAAGTAATACTACCAAAATATGTCTAAAACTTACATCGGCACACATTGAACCTACTGAGTTTCAGAAAATGAACGTGAAGCTGGCTGCACAAGTTCTAAGCAGATCTGTAGCCTGCGGGATTGAAGCAGTTTGCAAAATCGACAGCTGAATTTATAAAAAAAATACATCGACTTTTCGACTTATTAAATGGAAAACCAGCACTTATACGGAATGATCAAAACATGCATTTTATACAAGAAATGAAGGATTATATATTAAACATCGAACCCACAAAGGCTTGGCCTTAACTATAGAAAGCGTTTTAAGAATAAGAGACACATTATTCATGGATCATAATGATTTATATTACATTTATGTAAATAAATTTAATCAAGATCCGTTAGAGAACTTATTTGGTAAAATAAGAGCGCGTAATATTAATAAAAGTAATCCAAGTATTTCCGAATTTAACTCCCTGTTAGCCAAAGTTATATCGATAAAATTTTTATTCAAATCGAAATGTTCCAACTGCGAAGAAGACGATTCGGAATATATACAGGTGGATTCGAATGCTATTTTGCAGAGTGATATAGAAGAACAAATAATACTTAAGGAGTGGTTTTAAATTAAAAAAAAAACCTTTGACTGCATGTGTCTGCTAGATAACACGGGGTAGGCGAAACATTGGTGTTGTGGATTAAAACAATGCTAATGAACAGAACTTTGGCTGTGGATGCGGATTGTGGCCGATATGTAATGACAGGGATCAACAATGGCTGTCTGCAACGTGGTGTTCTGTCTCCCCTGCTATGGTGCATGGTGATCGACTCTCTGTTGAACACTGTCAATGGTTCTAACGTCTATGACAACCAAGGCTGTGCTCTAGATACCCTCCTCAAACTACCACCTCTTGATACTTATATCATAGACAGTACTATCAAAACATTCTATCGTCTTAGGCTAGGTAGCTTTTGGTACTACCCACACTGGAGTTTCGATGACACATATCCTACAACCCTTGTATGATGGATATGCCATCTGATGTGTCTGTTTTCCAAACAGAGACTTATGCAATCCTAATGGCCATGAACTTCGTCGCAGGAAATAGGTGGAAGGGTTGCAGTATTTGCATCTATAGTGTCAGTCAGGCTGCGCTTAGGATTTTGTTCAACCCTTAACCACTTCTAAGGTAGTTCTGGAATACAAGAACTCTCTGAATTCAGTCGCAAGGCTAGACTCTGTGATTCTTGTCTGGGTCCCAGGCTACACTGGAGTTATAGGGAATGAGATTGCAAGGCAAGGTTCAGAGGAGGTTTTCTCAGGGCCCGAACCTGTGTTGGGTTCCCTGCATCTTCGGTCAGGGCCTCCATTGACGATTGGGTTTCTTAAGAACATAATTGTGTGTGGCACGGTCCTCCAAGATGTGGGCAGAATAAACGAATAAAGCAAATTTCTTAGATAAAACTTTTGGTGATAATCATATCCTTTCCGAATAGCTCAGCAACGCTGAAACAGAGCGAGAAATTTAAAATGCGTTTGATAAATTAAGAGGATTAACAACTTCAATAGACGATAGTTACTCAACTAACATTGCTACCGTAGACAGTGCTTAATAGACAGTAACCAGAAAGTCCGTAGGGATTAACAAAATATCTAATAGACTTCCAAGAACTTTGCATAATAAAGGGTTACAAAACCTAACATTCATATTTAACGCATGTCTTAAATTAAACTATTTTCCGTGGAAGTCAAAATGAAATGCCAAAAGATAATCCTTTTAATTATAGGCCAAGAAGTTTATTTTTTTTTATTTATAATCTGCGCGCGCCGAAGGGGATATGAATACCCTTAAACTGTTTCAGGGCACGGGCGTTTGGAAAAGGGGAAGAGGAACAGAGGAGAAACCTGCGCACGTTGAATTTGAATGTTTGAAGGTTGTAGTGGTGGGGAAATAAAGAACCTGGTAGATTATTCCACATTCGTATCGTTCGGCTTATAAACGGTACGACCGAAATTGGACTTAAGGGTGAACTGATGTGCATTCGAAGCATGACGCGTATTGCAGCTGAAATTTTAAAGGGGAGGAATGCAACTTGCTATTTCGCTGGAGCATTTTTCACAAAAAAAAAAAAACCATAAAACAAGAAGAGACAGGAGACATTTCTCCGATGTTGAAGTGAATGTATGGAATTCACAATGTCTCTATCGCCTATAAGTTTTAACGCGCGATTTTGTAACCTATCAAGAAGGTGCACCAGACAAGATATGGGCGTTATACACCAGCTTAGGGCGGATCAATGGCTTGTAAATTGAGGCCAGATCAGACGGGGTAAAATATTTCTTGCACCGTTTAAGGAATCCTAGACATTTTGCAGCATTTTTGGCGATCTCGAATATGTGATCATTCCATCGAAGATGGTTATTAATACACATACCGAGAATGGCAAGTCTTTCGATGTCAATGATGCAAGTACCATCCATGTATAATGGTTGAGGGTTTTGGTTTCGTTTGAGCATTGTGTTTTGGAAGCATTAAATTTCACTCTGTTGGTTTAACCCCATTTAATTATGCTGCCTAGGTCGGAATTTAATGTGTTTAACATACGCTGCCGTTCCCCTTCTACGCCCGAAGAGCAAGGACGTGGGTTAGGGAACGGATATGTAAAACTGAGGGTACTGTCTTCAGCTAAGGAATGGATTGGATTAGAAGTTGCAGACAAGAGATCATTTATAAAAATAAGAAAGAGAGTCGGAGACAAAACAGAGCCTTGGGGAACACTAGCATTTATTTGGTGAATTGCAGACTTGAAGCCGTCCAAAACAACTTGTACTGAACGCCCCGAAAGGTAATTTCTAATCCATTGAAGAAGATTCATCGATGCCATATGCATGCATTTTCGACAAGAAATATCTTGAAATATCAAGCGCAACCATCTTTGTTTCGAAGTGATGAAGAGATTGGTTCCACTTCTCGGTGAGATATGCCATCAAATCACCAGTGGACCTGTTGCTACGAAAACCATATTGCCGGTCACTAAGGAGTTTTCGAGAATCGAGATATTTCATAAGCTGACTATTTTTTTAGGGACGGGCTGGACAAATGCTGTTTTTCATCTACTCGGAAAGAGCCCTGAAAAGTCTGATAAACAGAAAAGCTTACGCAAAGGTTTTGCCAGCGTACAAGAACACCTCTTCAGAATTATGAGGGGGATACCATCTGGACCAGCGGATTTGTGTATGTTAAGACCTTAGAGTACTCCTGCAACTGTACGAGTGCGAAAGTGGACGCTCTCAAATACATGTGGAGACAAAGCATTATCTGGCGGCGTGGAGTTCGCTGCAAATTGAGCAGCAAGTAAATTGGCTTTGCCTGAGGAGCTGGCTTCTGGAATGTCATTGTAAATGAGCGTGGGGATGGCAGACGAGGCAGCATTTTTATTTATTTTTGACGAATGACCAAAAATGTTTACTACCTTTAGGACATTGTAGAATTTTGTTCCTCAATTTTTGGTCATGTAAGAATTTTACACGTCGAATATGGGCATTGCAGTCTTTTCTGGCTTGTTTAAACTTTTTTCGGTTTTCCTCAGATTTGTTGGCTTTATAAGACCGAAAACTTAATTCTTTCAACCTGATAGCCTCTTTACAGATCTTGTCAAACCACGAATTTGCCTTAGGTTTAATGCTCTTTATTCTGTTAGACATAAAGTCATTCATACCTAAGAGGATAGTGTTGGTGATCATATCAGCTGCGGCATCCACGTCGCTATTGAGGAAACACAGCAACCAGTTAAAACTCCGCCGCTCCAGTTGGCTTTCTCGTATTGCCATACTTTTCTTTTAGGAGTTTTTTCTTTAACTGAGTGGTCGGAGTACGAGATTTTAGTTGATACGATATTATGGTCAGACCGACCTAGAGGCGCTAAAACATCAATGGTGTATTTATCAGGGTGCGAAGTAAGAAACAAGTCCAAAGTGTTGGTAGAATGACTTCCAATGTCCGGTATAGGTGTAGGCTCATCTACAAGCTGAGTCAAATTGTTTACCTCAGCGAAAAGTTCAACATACCTTCCTTCGGGTGTTGTCTGGCCAGAAATCGATGGCAATGACGATTTCAGTATGAGGGTACCAGGAGACAATTCGAATGATGGAATCGGACAGCGCCTCAAATTCATCAAAAGTTGAGCTGCTGTCCGCACTAGGGCTTCTGTAAATAAAGCAGTAGTGAATTATTTGCTTACGGACATTGAATTTTAGCCATTTAAAATTAAATTCCGCGTTGGAACAGTGGCCATACTGTGGTGGAACTTGGTAAGCAATATCACTACGGACGTAAATGGCAAGGCCACGGTGGGGAAAGAATAATGACACTAAGTTATACCCAGGCAGTTTCAAATCGGAAGATTCTTCCACTACCTGTGTTTCGCTTAGCGCGAAAACGGCTGGTTTATGGGATTGGGCATGGGCGTACACATCGAAGAAATTCGTTCGAAGCCCACGAATGTTGGTAAAATCAACCCTAAATTCCCTCATCATTGCAATATAGAACACAAAAATACACAAGTCTGACGTATTAAGCGAAGCTGTGAAGTGAAGATCCAAAGAATAGTTTTCCAAAACAAACTATCGCAGGTGCTATGCCTAAACGACAATTAGCAAAGGTCTGCTATTCGGATAAACATTCACAGTCCGCTATGCATCAAAGGTTACACTCCCTCAATCATCGGAACTGGAAGTATGTACATACATATACGAGTAGCATGCACTCCAATTGTCATAACAAAGAAGCGCAACAGCGGGTGAGAGGGGGTGGAAGATGGGAAGTACCGGCACTGAATAATTTTTTTATTTTTTCCACTGCACTTTATATCACTGGTTTTTTTTTATTTATTTATTTATCCACTGCACTACACTGAATGTAATTTGACGCGCGCGAACAGTTATTGATTGTCGATGAAATTATTTTTTTTTTTTTTTTTGTAGCGATCTTATACTACGTGCGCGCACGGCGACAGGAAACAAGCAACTGTTGAGCTGTGTTGGATAAATTCTTAAAAAAATTATCAAATCCAAACTTGCCTTACATATCTTTGGTTTCAGAAGTGGCCATTCAACAAGCCACCAAGTACTTCGCATAAAAAAAAAAAACATATTTGAAACGGATTTAAAGGCATGCAATCCACAGGAGTGCCGTATCCCTGTTATCAAAATAGAGCAAAATTTTTTAAAAGATAAATACTTTACTGTATATTTCAAAAGTCTTAAACTCTCCTTGAAGGACATTCCGTTTGATCGCCAAGGCTCTGTACATCAACCAATTCTATTCAGTATTTTTATATCTGATATGACTGAACTTAGTTCTAACACTCAGTTAGCATTGTTTGCAGACGAAACTGCTATATATTCAACGCATGTACTGCCTTGTGATATACTACAAAGCTTACAAAATTCGTTAATCTTAGTAGAAGCCTTTTTCCATAAATGGGAATTAAAGTTAATGCTCAGAAAACTCAAGCCATATTCTTCAACCGTCGCAAAAATGGTTCATTTTATCCTACAAACAAGTTGAAAAAAAATTCCATCGATATGGATTAGAGTGATGAATGTTAATAGATATAACACTGGACAAGAAACTAACATTCGAAAAAAAAATTGTTGTTATAAGAGTCTAATAAGGGTTTTTTTTGTAGTATCTTCCCTAAAACACATTCTGAGTTGTTCCTCATTTCTGCCCTCCAAGAAGTTGAAAAAAAGACTTAAACCTTGGATATCTAGATTCTTATTAAATAAAGTTATAGGTAAAAATAAACTCAGAATGATGTGTAATAAGTATCCTGATAATTTGGGTTTAAGAAGGAAGTATAAGAAATTGTGTGTCGAACTTAAAAAGGAGATTCCAATTTGCCGCGATACCTATTATCGTGCTCAATTCAGCTCTGCAAGGGGAAATTTAAAAAACGAATGGCAAGTAGTAAACAGCCTACTTAA
This sequence comes from Pocota personata, assembly GCA_963082735.1. Lineage (NCBI taxonomy): Eukaryota > Metazoa > Arthropoda > Insecta > Diptera > Syrphidae > Pocota > Pocota personata. The sequence continues at coordinate 81,704,594 of OY720429.1, forward strand.
CAAAACCAATCTTTCAAAAAAACCTACTGTTTTACGTGTCGATGACTGCGAGGTGTGTGACAAACATGCTATTGCTGATGCATTTAATTGCTATTTTGCTAATATAGGCTGCAGTTTACAACCTTGTCCAGTCCAATCGACTTGTTCTCTCTGTCCGGCTATTTGTGGATGTGCTGAACCATGGCAAAGTAGCAGTTTTGTTTTTCAGCCCATAACTTCTCTCGAAATCTTAAAAGTTATTGATAGTTTAACTAAATCGAATTCTTGTGGAGCTGATGGTATCTCTAATTTCGCTCTTAAACAAATTGCTTATTTCATAGTGGATGTCTTGGCAGATATTTATAATAGTTGCGTTTTTGCGGGAGTCTTTCCCGATGCTCTCAAGTGTGCGGATGTCATACCATTGCTTAAAAAAGGCTTTGCTGTAGAAATCGGCAACTATAGGCCCATCTCTCTTCTTCCAGTATTCAGTAAAATTTTTGAAAAACTTATGAAAAATAGGATAGTGAGTTTTTTAATTAAAACTAGGTTCTTTAATCCAGTTCAATTTGGATTTCAAAAAGGAAAGTCGACGGAAGATGCACTCTTACAGTTTTGTTCTCAAATAATGTCACACCTAGATGGGAAAAAATGTACAGCGGGTTTATTTATTGACATTACCAAAGCTTTCGATATGGTCAACCACAATTGTCTGTTGAGAAAACTGGAAAAACCAGGATTCCGTGGTTTCATGCTGAATTGGTTCAGGTCGTATCTTGGAAACAGGTCTCAAAAAGTGAAGATAGGTGAAATAAGGAGTGAAATTAAGTTCTTTAATCTGGGTGTACCACAAGGCTCTGTCTTGGGTCCAATTCTGTTTTTAGTTTACATCAATTCACTGTTTGCTCTTAATTTCAAAGGATCATCTACTGCTTTTGCGGATGATATAGGTTTCTCTTATGGTTTGAACAGTCCTTTGGACCTGGTTTCTGATATAAATTGGAATCTAAATTTATTGAGACACTGGTTTGCTGAACATAACTTAGTTATAAGCTCAAAAACTAAAATAATGTTCTTCTACTTATCTTCCTTGCACAAATTTGAAGCGAATGTGTACTTTTACGCACCTGAGTGTCAAAGATATAAACTGTCTAATTGCAATTGTACGTCTGGTTTTCCCTCTCCCACATTTTGTAGTAGTCTAAACTGCAGTGATAAATGTTTTTTAATAGAAACAGTAGACGACTTTAAGTACTTGGGGCTCACTCTTGATTCTAGAATGAGTTTTTCGAATCACGCAGATACATTGAGAAAGTATTTCCGATGCACACTTAGACATTTTTATTATTTGCGTAATGTATGCTCAACTAAGCTTTTAAAGATAATTTATTACGGAATTTTCCATTCTAAGCTACAATATGCAATTGCTTGTTGGGGAGGTGTTTACCAAAATAAAATACAGCCGTTGCTGATTTTACAGAAATATATTTTAAGAAAAATTTGTCGAAAACCTCGCAGACATCCCAGCTATCCCTTGACTTCCAATCCGGCAAATCTCCGTTCGATAAGTCTCCTTCCCAACATCAGCAAGGTATTAGAAAAAGTGATTAATAAAGCCCTGCTTAAGTGGACTGACAATAATATAATTCCGGATAACTAATTCGGTTTTAAGGCGGGGCATGATACAATGCATGCCGCGTCTAAACTCGGATGTCCAATGGGACAAATGCAAGAACCAATGCACGGGTGCCTGCCTGATTGATTTGGAGAAGGCCTTCGACAACGTATGGTTAGAGGGACCCTTCTACAAGCTGAGCAGGCTGGGCATAAGCAAACCACTGCTGTACATACTTTATAACATGCTCACAAGTAGACAGTTCATTGTCAAAAATGGCAATGTGACTTCTGCTGGAACATTTCTAATTAAAAACGGTCTGCAACAAGGTGCGGTTAATTCACCGATCCTTTTCAACATTTACACGAGTGATCTGATAGGATCATTTCACCATGCCATAGGGTACGCAGACGACTTGATTGCGTACAGATCAGGATCAAAAATCGAGGTAATTGCACTTCTCTTCCAACGTGACTTCGATAAGATTCAGCGTTATTGCGATGACTGGAAGTTGAAGATCAACTTCCAGAAATCGGAAACCATTCCTTTTAGGACGCCGTTCTCTGGGGCCTCTAGGGATACCAGGAAGAATTGGCGATCAATCGTGAGACCACCCGGACAGTCACTTATGTGTCGAAGTGTAGTCAGATACCTGGGGCTCTGGTTAGACCAATATCTATATTTTAACAAACATATAGATGCTGCTCTGACCAGAGCCAAATGTGCTTCTGCCCTTACAAAGAGATTTTTTTATAGCAAGCCACTCGATGCAAGGGTAAAGGTAATCTGCTACACGGCCCTTATCCGGCCCATGCTCCTATATGGATGTCCCGTGTGGTTCAACGTGGGAGCAAGCTTGTTGGAAAAGATTCGGGTGTTTGAGAGGGCTTGCCTTCATTTATACAGAACACCAGAGACCCAGTACATAAAATTCTACCCCAATGAGGTCCTGTACAACAGAGCAAACCTAATAAGGGTGGATAATTTCGTGACCAAGCTGATTCGAAGGCATGTTGCAATAACCTGATCTCTGAGGCTTGTTACCCCAATTACATTTACTACGAGAGAGTGCGCCTTAACGGCTTTGTTCCCCCAGAGGCATTCCTCTATCTCGATGAGAAAGGTCTGATCCAGGACAGATTAGCGGTGCCACTAATCTTCCATGTTGCTCGGACAGCTGCGGATAAGCGACTCAACTGCGACAGAGACGTCGCACACAGCAGTGTGGAGCGTCTACGGTTTACTCGTATGCAAACAATCGTCGCGCACCAATTAACTTTTTTTTATGTAAACTCATAAACAGCTGTGAATGATTTGTTAAACGCGAGACATAGTAGAGAGTAGTTCTACTTGGGCGTTGTAATAGCGTTTACGATATATACGACCTAAAGTGATCGCAACGACTGAGGTTACATTTCGTTTCAACCCATATGCACGCGTTGTTTCTACTCAATATGTCAAAGCGAGAGCGACCTAACGCCACATTGCGTTTTGGGCATAATAGAATCGACAAAATTCGAATAGACTTTAGTCGAATAGACTCTCGCAATAAGGCCCTAACATAGTTAAGTTAATTAAGCTAGTTTTAAGCGTACTTAACTAACTTTAAGCGTACTTAACTAACTCTATCCTATTACCGAAATCAAACATCATCGGGCGCGGTTAGTACTTAGATGGGGGACCGCTTGTCAAATTTTCATACGTTCACTTACGAAAGAGCGAATCCATTCGCTCTTTCGTAAGTAAGCAAAAGTGAACGAAAACTTAACGAATCGAAGCAAAAAGCTATTATGGCCACACAATACAAATCCTTTGTATATGCACTGTTTCACAACGCAAATAGATAGTGTTTACTTACATATTTGTCATGTGTCAGCCTTTAAGGCTGAACTATAATGTTAGAATGCTTTCGTACGGCCACTTCCGAAACAGAGCGAATACACAGGATTTGTATTGTGTTACCATAATAGCTTTTTCTTCGATTCGTTAAGTTTCGTTCACTTTAGCTCACTTACGAAAGAGCGAATGGATTCGCTCTTTCGTAAGTGTACGTATGAAAACTTGACAAGCGGTCCACCATCTAAGTACTAACAGCGCCCGATGGTGTTTGATTTCGGTGATCGGACGAGAACTTTTGCTTCCGAACACATATGCCTCATTTTCATTTTAATTTCTAATGCATTTTTATTGGGTAATTCATTAACCTTATAGCTAGACAAAAAACGCTTAAAACTAGCTTAACTAACTTAACTATTCTTATTCTAACTTACTGGCCCTATGCGGGCGCTCTAAGCTATACCTAATACTTAAAACTATGTTTTCGACTTAACTAACTTTAGTTATTTATTTCTTTTATTATTCAATTAACTATTGATACTAAGAAAAATGTTTAATCAATTGGAAAAACCTAGTATAAATGCATACGCCTATTACGGGCTACTTGAGCAATTGACAGTACTGAAGGAAAGTTAACGTAGAATTATGACATTAGCTTCCGATTGGTTCCAACTATTATAGTTCAGCCTTTAGTCGTAAATCAAAAATTGTAAAAGACGGACGTATTATAGAGGGAAAATAAAACATCTAAATAAGAAGCAACAAATCAAAACATGCGCGTTTTATTGTTGTAAACGAGTGGTTAAGGACTAAAATTCAGAAGTGGGATACAATTAAAGAAAAAAAACAAAGATATTGAGAAATAATAATAACGCGTGACAAAGTGAAAAGGAAGAAGAAAAAAAGAGAAAATATTAAGACATACGAGTGTGCGAAAAAAAGGTGTTTGAAGAAAAAAAAAAAAAAAAGGAAGAAGAAATGGAATATTCGATTGGGGCTTCTGATTTTTTTTTTTTTTTTTTTTATAATCTGCGCGCGCCAAAGGGAGTATTAATACCCTTTAATTGTTTCAGGGCACGGGCGTCAGGAAAAAGGGGGAAGAGGAACAGAGGAGGTACCTATGCACGTTGGCTTTGAATGTTTGAAGGTTGTAGTGATGGGGAAATACAGAGCCTGGTAGATCGTTCCACATTCGTGTTGTTCGGCTTATAAATGAATCCCTATATTTGACAGTACGACCGAAGTTTGGCTTCAGGGTAAACTGATGTGCATTCGAAGTATGTCGCGTATTGCGGGTGAAATTTTGAAGGGGAGGAATGCAACTGGCTATTTCGCTGGAGCATTTTTTGTGGAAGAAACGATAAAACAGGGAAAGACAGGAGACATTTCTCCGATGTTCTAGTGAATGAATGGAATTCACAATGTCTCTATCACCTATAAGTTTTAACGCGCGATTTTGTACCCTATCAAGAATGTGCAAATCGGTCTTGGGTGCACCAGACCAGATATGGGCGTTATATTCCAGCTTAGGGCGGATGAATGCCTTATAAATTGAGGCCAGATCAGACGGGGTAAAATATTTCTTGCACCGTTTAAGGAATCCTAGACATTTTGCAGCATTTTTGGCGACCTCGAATATGTGATCATTCCATCGAAGATGGTTATTAATACACATACCGAGAATGGCAAGTCTTTCGGTTTCAATGATGCAAGTACCATCCATGGATAATGGTTGAGGGTTTTGGTTTCGCTTGAGAGACAGAAGACAGCATTGTGTTTTGGAAGCATTAAATTCCACTCGGTTGGTTGAACCCCATTTAATTATGCTGTCCAGGTCGGAATTTAATGTGTTTAACATACGTTGCCGTTCCCCTTCTACGGCCGAAGAGCAAGGACGTGAGTTAGGAAACGAATATGAAAAACTGAGGGTACTGTCATCAGCGAAGGAATGGATTGGATTAGAAGTTGCAGACAAGAGATCATTTATAAAAATGCGAAAGAGAGTCGGAGACAAAACAGAGCCTTGGGGAACACTAGCATTTATTTGGTGAATTGCAGACTTGAAGCCATCCAAAACAACTTGTATTGAACGCCCCGAAAGGTAATTTCTAATCCATTGAAGAAGAGACTCATCGATGCCATATGCACGCATTTTCGACAAAAGAGCCTGATGCCAAACTCTGTCAAATGCTTTTGAAATATCAAGCGCAACCATCTTGGTTTCGCCGAAGTGATGGAGAGATTGGTTCCACTTCTCGGTGAGATATGCCATCAAATCACCAGTGGACCTGTTGCTACGAAAACCATACTGCCGGTCATTAAGGAGTTTTCGTGAATCGAGATATTTCATAAGCTGACGATTTATCAGCGTTTCCATGACCTTGGAAAGAAGGGACGTAAGTGCAATGGGTCGGTAGTTGGACGGGGAGGAAGATTCGCCTTTTTTGGGGACGGGTTGGACAAATGCTGTTTTCCATCTACTCGGAAAGAGCCCTGAAAAGAAGGATAGACAGAAAAGCTTACGCAGAGGTTTTGCCAGCGTAGAAGAACACCTCTTCAGAACTATGGGGGGGATACCATCTGGACCAGCGGATTTGTGTATGTTAAGACCTTTAAGTACTCCTGCAACTGTACGAGTGCGAAAGTGGACTTGTCCCATGGAAAATTCGACGCTCTCAAATACAGGTGGAGACAAAGCATTATCTGGCAGCGTGGAGTTCGCTGCAAAATGAGTAGCAAGCAGGTTAGCTTTGTCTAAGGAGCTGACAGCTGGAATGTCATTGTAAATGAGTGTGGGGATGGCAGACGAGGCAGAATTTTTAATATTTTTGACGAATGACCAAAAATTTTTACTACCTTTGGGACATTGTAGGATTTTTTGCCTCAATTTTTGGTCATGTAAGAATTTTTCACGTCGAATATGGGCATTGCAGTCTTTTCTGGCTTGTTTAAACTTTTTTCGGTTTTCCTCAGATTTGTTGGCTTTATAAGACCGAAAACTTACTTCTTTCAACCTGATAGCCTCTTTACAGCTCTGGTCAAACCACGAGTTTACCTTAGGTTTAATGCTCTTTATTCTGTTAGGAATAAAGTCATTCATACCTAAGAGTATGGTGTTAGTGATCATATCAGCAGCGGCATCCACGTCGCTATCGAGGAAGCATAGCGACCAGTTAAAACTCCTAAAGAAGCTATTGAGGCCGCTCCAGTTGGCTTTCTCGTATTGCCATACTTTCCTTTTAGGAGTTTTTTCTTTAACTGAGTGGTCGAAGTACGAGAATTTAGTAGATACGATATTATGGTCAGACCGACCTAGAGGCGCTAAAACATTAATAGTGTATTTATCACGGTGCGAAGTAAGAAACAAGTCCAAAGTGTTGGCGGAATGACTTACAATGTCCGGTATACGTGTAGGCTCATTTACAAGCTGAGTCAAATTGTTTACCTCAGCGAAAAGTTCAACATACCTTCCTTCGGGTGTTATCTGGCCAGAATGTTGAAGCCAATTCGAATTGTGTATATTGAAATCGCCCGCAATGACGATTTCAGTATGAGGGTACAAGGAGACAATTCGAGTGATGGAATCAGACAGCGCATCAAATTCGTCAAAAGTTGAGTTGCTGTCCGCACTAGGGCTTCTATAAATAAAGCAGTAGTGAATTATTTGCTTACCACTGCAGAGTTACGCAGGTGGTTGCAGCGACTTGGGCTCTTCCCTGGCGGCGCAAAGAACGTGTTGGTGTTGCGGCTGAATGAGGTGCCGTTTGAGCAACGCGGCGAAGCACCTACGGAGAACAACAATGAGGAGGACGCAACAACGTCGCAGGGGCAACCGGCAGCACAGCTGAGGACAGAAGAGAACACTGACACAGAATGCCAACGAGAGGACGAACAAGATAACGGAGACATGCAACGATTGGCTGCAGGGGTGAGTAATGTGTGGACGGCGAAGAAGAAACAGTTACATGAGAAAGAAATTGAATTGTTGAAAAGAGAAAAAGAGTTACTGATTAAGGAAAACGAGTGATTATAAAGAATGGCGCGAATGAGTGGAACGGGAAAAACGAATGACGACATGCATGCGTACGAAGAAGCGCAGACAAATGATCGGACCAACCAAGTGGAAGCGAGACAAATGAGAGCACACAAACAATTGAAACGCAAATGAGTGACAAGACTGTTGGAGCAGACTCCAACCTGCAACATGGAAGGACATGTTGCTAGAATACGGCGGCAGCACTAATTTGGAAGTGTGGTTAGCTCAACTCAAAAGCATCGAGACGGTATACAAGCCGTGCGACAACATGTTGGGGACGATAATGCTGACATAAATGAAGCGCAAAGCACTGCAGTGGTTGCACTCAAAACCTAACTTTTTGACCAAAGGAATGGACGAATTGAGGTTTAGCACGAAGAAAACAAAACGGGTAGTTGTAGTAAGATAGTGGGTGAAATCGGGATGATTACATGTCAGGATGGTCGAGTTGTAGCAAGACAGAAGAGAAAGGAAAAAAAAATGAAAATGTAAAGTGACCACCAATTAGAGTCTGCCGGTAAATAGTTAGTCGTAAATCAAAAATTGTAAAAGACGGACGTGTTGTAGAGCGAAAATAAAACATTTAAATAATAAGAAATAAAAAAACAAGTGCGTTTTATTGTTGCAAGCGAGTGGTTAACGACTAGACCAGGAAACATTTGTAATCAATTTCTTATAAAATTAATAATCGCTCACTGAATTAAATGAAAAACCGTCCAAAATAAGAAAAAGTAGTGAATTTTGTATGCTCTTACATATATGTCAAATAAATTTTGAGAATATTTCCCTGTTTTACATTTTTATGTAAACGAGTACTTGTAAAAATTCAACCACCTCTAGCAACAAACCGTGTTCTACGTAGCCGCCCCCTGAGGACCTGTATGTGAGGCCGATGTTCTTTTTTCTTTTTTTTAACGCCACACAAGTACTGTTTGATTCGCCTCGAATGGGATATATAAACAAAACTGCGGCAGCAGTTGACATGTGTATTGTTGATGATTGGTCGCAAAACAAATGGCCAAGTATTAAGGGAAACTTTAAGGATGAGGGCATATTTAACAGCGATGAGACTGGCTTATTTTATAAACTGACACCTAATAGAACGTTGCATTTCAAAGGAGAGACTTGCGTTGGTGGACAACTATCGAAAAACCGTATAACCGTGCTGGTGATGGCAAATTTGTTGGGGACAGAAAAAAGAAGACTACTGGTCAAAACCAAGAAAATATCAAACAATTGCCCGTGACCTATAAATAAAATTGAAGGGCTTGGATGACTTCCTAAATTTTTTTAAGTGAGTTAAGGCTGGGTTCAAATGCAATGAAATATTTCTACTCAGAGAATATTCCCTCGATTTTTGAGAGAATTTGCCACATAATTTGAGACTACTTCTTGTAACCGAAGGTCAAGGATTCTAGAAAAATATTAACAATAAAACCTAATCATTACCTTTAATATCTTTGAGTAAAACGAAATAGGTTTTTTTAAAAAAAAAAGTTCCCCCAAAAGTGGGTGTGACATTTTATAATGTAATATATATAATATACCATAATCTACAAAGAATATATGTTAGTTCAGGCGCACAATTTTCAAGAACTATGGCTGGTATATTTTCGGGACAAAATGCCTTTTTTTCAATCCAAATTATTAAAGATGCGTCAGATTGAACCATATCAAAACTTCACGACCGGCATTGATGTTTTCAGTTTCGGAGAAGCCGATGGTGTTGGGGCTAGTGATCCATTCTCTTTCACTAGCAGTGGGAGTGAGGAGTTACTGAAGTTATTGCTCATCACTTTTGCCATCGACAAGAAAGTCCGAGAGCCACTGAGTTATTCTAGAAGCAACTTGTTGCTAACTCTCTCATTGTAGTTTTCTTTCGTGGAATCGATCGTTAAATTACACATGTTTTGGAGGCTAATGTTCGACTAAATATCCTCCTCGACTGTCTTCCTCCATGTCCGCCTAGGGCGACCCAATCGTCTACCTGATTGGACAAGTGGATTCGAGCCGTAAGGTGTGACCAATCCACTGCCACTTTCTCCTCCGTATTTTTATGTCTGTTGGCTCCTGGCCCGTTATCGCGTGAAGTTGGTGGTTCAGTACACGATTCGGTCAGAAGATCCTTAGGATGTTGCGAAGGTACCTATTTATCCTTACGACGGTGTTGGTCACTTTTCAAGTATTATACCCATAGAGTAGCACTGTTTCCACGTTTGATTGAAACAGTCGTTTGATTGGAACAGTCTCAGCTTGTGCTGAAAACTTTGCTTTTCCAGGTTTTAGACAGCATACCCAACGCAGCCTTTGCTTTATGAATTCTGCTGTCCACATCCAGTTCGGTACCACCATCTTCTGGGAACATACTTCCTAAATATAGAGAGCTGCTTACTTTCTTGACCTGCTGTCCGGTAATGTTGAGTTGAGCGACGCTTTTGTTTTTGTCGTATTTATTTTGAGCCCTACTTTCTTCGCTTCTGACTTCAAATTATGAGTCATCTGATGCAGGTCCATTATCCTGTGTGAGAGCAGGCAAACGTCATTAGCATACTCAAGGTTTTTTTTTTAATTTTTAATGCATTTTTATTTTTAAATTCATTATAACTTAATTGCTAGACAAAAAAAAACGCTTAAAACTAGCTTAACTAACTTAACTATTCTTATTCTAACTTACTGGCCCTATGCGGGCGCTCTAAGCTAAACCTAACACTTAAAACTATGTCTTTTGACGTAACGAACTTGAAAATTGGTTCTTTATGTAGTTTTTCTTTTTAATTTTAATAATTTAATTTTAATTTTTACTAAGAAAATTATTATACAAAAATACAAAAAACTTAGTAAATTAACTTTTTTTTTTTTTTTTATTCTTATATATATAACTTAACAAACTACCTTAAAATAAATCTTAAACTATCTTATTCTACCTTAATTTATCTTACTCTACCTTACGTAATTATATACGTACTTTGTGCTGTTTATATATATTTTTTTTTTCATGATGATATAAAATATATAAACCTAAAACTATGTAAGTCGGCCATGGACAAGGACAGCCAACTTCAAACATCCAACAGACTACCCTGGATTAGGAGGAAACGACGAAGGAGTTTCCTCTCTTTCGGCTACCCACCAGAAATGACCGTACTGACGTTGTACGTCATAAATATCGCGACCCGATACCGCCCTACTAAACCGGAGACGCTCCACACTGCCGTGTGCAACGTCTCTGTCGTCGCCTATCCACAGCTGTCCGAGCAACGTGGAAGATTAGCGGCACCGCCAATCTTTCCTGGATCAGACCTTTCTTATCAAAATAGAGGAACGCCTCTGGGGGAACAAAGCCGTTAAGGCGTACTCTCTCGTGATACTCGTAATTGGGGTAATAAGCCTCGGAGATCAGGTTGTTCGTCGAGCTCATTGCTCTTGCAACGTGCTTTCGAATCAGCTTGATAATGAAATTATCCACTCTTATTAGGTTAGCCCTGTTGTATAGGACCTCACTGGGATAGAATTTTATGTACTGGGACTCTGGTGTTTTATACAAATGAAGCCAAGCCCTCTCAAACACCCGAATCTTTTCCAACAAGCTTGCTCCCACGTTGAAATACACGGGGCATCCATATACGAGCATGGGCCGGATGAGGGCCATGTAGCAGATTACCTTTACCCTTGCATCGGGTTGCTTGCTATAAAAAAGTCTCTTTGTAAGGGCAAAAGCACCTCTGGCTCTGGCCAGAGCAGCATCTATATGTTTGTTACAATATAGATATTGGTCTAACCAAAGCCCTAGGTATCTGACTACACTTCGACTCGAAAGTGGCTGTCCGTGCGGTCCAACGATTGAGAACTTTCGCCAATTTGTTCTGGTATCCCTAGACCCCAGACAACGGCGTCCTAAAAAGAATGGTTTCCGATTGAAGATCAACTTCCAGTCATCGCAATATCGCTGAATCTTGTCGAAGTCACGTTGCAAGAGGATTGCAATGACCTCGATTTTTGGTCCTGATCTGTACGCGATCAAGTCGTCTGCGTACGCTATGGCATGGTGAAGTGATCCTATCAGATCGCTCGTGTAAATGTTGAAAAGGTGCGATGAATTTAACATGAAGTTTTAAACTAAGTAATTCTAATTTTGTTATGTCATCTTAATTCTAATTTTAAATAATGAAATGAAAATGTCAACATTTATGCCTTAAAGACTGTTAAAGTCTATTGTAAGTGTTGCCAAAAAGTTGATTAAATGAAATGAAATAAGTAAATAAATTTCAATTTTAACTTACTTGCTAGACAAGAAACACTTAAAACTAGCTTAACTAACTTAACTATGTTACTTTAACTTAATGGCCCTATGCGGACGCTCTAAGCTAAACCTAATACTTAAAACTATGTCTTTCGACGTAACCTAACCGAAATTGTTTATTCATTTCATTTACTTTTTTTAACTATATTAATTACTAAGAAACAATTTTTACTCTTTTAAAAAAAAAAAGTAATTATTTTTAATTTTTTTTTTTTTGCTTTATATCTACCTCACATATATATGTATAAATAGAACTTAAAAACTACCTTAAAATAAATCTTAAACTACCTTATTATAACTTAAGCTAATTACGTAACTATATATGCACCTTTTTTTTTTAAATCCAAGTGCTGTGCTTGTTTTTTTTTTTTTTTATTTCCCTAAAAACTTAACCTATTAACTACCTAAACCTAAGCTATGTAACTCGCCCATAGAAAAACTGCCAACTTTCCACGGGCTATCCCGGATTGTGAGGGAGCGACGAAGGAGTTCCCTCTATTTCGGCTAGCCACCAGAGACGCTCAACAATGCTGTGTGCGACGTCCCTGTTGCAGTTGAGTCGCCTATCCGCAACTGTCCGAGCAACATGGAAGATTAGCGGTACCGTCAATCTGTCCTGGATAAGACTTTTCTTATCGAGATAGAGGAACGCCTCTGGGGGAATAAAGCCGTTAAGGCGCACTTTTGCGATAACAAGCCACAGAGAACAAGCTATTCATCGAGCTCATTGCTCTTGAAATATGTATGCCTTCGAATCAGCTTGACAAGCCCTGTTGTACAGGACCTCATTGGCATAGAATTTTGTTTACTGGGAATTTGGTGTTCTGTATAAATGAAGGCAAGCCCGAAGGCAGGCCCTCTCAAACACCCGAATCTTTTCCAACAAGCTTGCTCCCACGTTGAAACACACGGGGCATCCATATACGAGCATGGGCCGGATGAGGGCCATGTAGCAGATTACCTTTACCCTTGCATCGGGTTGCTTGCTATAAAAAAGTCTCTTTGTAAGGGCAAAAGCACTTTGCCTGGCTCTGGCCAGAGCAGCATCTATATGTTTGTTAAAATATAGATATTGGTCTAACCAAAGCCCTAGGTATCTGACTACACTTCGACTCGAAAGTGGCTGTCCGTGCGGTCCAACGATTGAGAACTTTCGCCAATTTGTTCTGGTATCCCTAGACCCCAGACAACGGCGTCCTAAAAAGAATGGTTTCCGATTGAAGATCAACTTCCAGTCATCGCAATATCGCTGAATCTTGTCGAAGTCACGTTGCAAGAGGATTGCAATGACCTCGATTTTTGGTCCTGATCTGTACGCGATCAAGTCGTCTGCGTACGCTATGGCATGGTGAAGTGATCCTATCAGATCGCTCGTGTAAATGTTAAAAAGAATCGGTGAATTAACCGCACCTTGTTGCAGACCGTTTTTAATTAGAAATGTTCCAGCAAAAGTCACATTGCCATTTTTGACGATGAACTGTCTACTGGTGAGCATGTTATGATGTATGTACAGCAGTGGTTTGCTTATGCCCAACCTGCTCAGCTTGTAGAAGAGTCCCTCTAGCCATACGGTGTCGAAGGCCTTCTCCAAGTCAATCAGGCAGGCACCCGTGCACTGTTTCTTGCTTTTGTTCCATTGGATATCCGATACCAGTTTAGACGCGGCATGTATTGTATCATGCCCCGCCTTAAAACCGAATTGGTTATCCGGAATAATATTACTGTTCTCAGTCCACTTAAGTAGGGCTCTATTGATCACTTTCTCGAATACCTTGCTGATGTTCGGAAGGAGACTTATCGACCAGAGATTTGCCGGATTGGAAGTGTCCTTACCCCTTTTGGGGATGGGTTGTATCACTGCTGTTTTCCAATGCGCTGGATAATGTGCATTATTCATCGCATTGTTAAACAGAGTGGTGTAAATGTCCACCGATTCTAGTGGGAGATGTCGAAGTACAATGTTCGATACTCCATCGATTCCCGCAGATTTCTTCCTTCTCAATGAGTCGAAGATCGCTTGGAGCTCCACCTTCGATATGAACGGGAAGCAGAAAGATCGGTTTCGAGTGGTGTGCACATTTAGCCGACGATATATTATTATACTCATGGGAATCACAGTGAGTATTAAAATATAGTGCTTTGATTAGTTCAATCGTCGGATTTTAACTCCAATAAATGTATATGAGAACATGTAATCTAACTTGAAGAATGAAAATGAAAACAAACACGATTTATTGCAAAACTACAATACAAAGAATATGCAATATTCCTAAGTTTAGTCTAAAAGAGAAAAATCGATGACATATATTTATTCTTTCTAAAACTTTTCTATGGGCTAAATTGATGATAAAGCCGTGTTTTAAAAATCTTGTCATTTGGATTAGAACTTATAGCAGGTACACAGATTTTATTCTAGAATAAAGACTTAGCAATAATTCTTCTGACAAATTCTGACTCTAATCTGCACCATATTATTGTGTTTGAATCAAAAAGTCCACAACGCCATGCGTACTTTATTGGGGATGATTTGTATGAGGGCGGTCCCCTCCCTCAGGCGATGAATTTCAGATGAATTTTAACTTTTTTGCCTGTACTTCATAATTGTTTATTTTAAATTTTTTTTCAGATTGTTCCTCTTCTCATTATTGTCGTTGGAGGCATTAGCGCCCTGTCATTCTTTATTTGTCGTAATGTAATGACTAGGGACGATGTCCGGTAAGTTATGAATGTAGGCTTTGGAAACAGGAACTTATTTCATTTTTATTTATAGTTTTCGACCAAGTGGTAAGTTCGGCTATGAAGAAAGAGACAACTTTGACAAACAGAGAAAGGTATGTGAAACAGTTTGTGTAGAGGAGAATTCACAATATTTTACTTGAACTCGGTTTTTCTTGGTTTTTTTAGTTCATGGTATTTAACCAAAAATACAAAGCCCCGGAAGGACTCAAGGATCTATATGATGATTTTAAGGAGAAATAGCCTAAGGAGCTAATTTTCATTTTTAACTTTTGAATAAATAAAATATAGCATTGAAGAAGCATAAATGTTATTATTAAATGACCATTACACACAATACTAAAAAATCAGGATCACGAGTTTAAAGACCAGATTCTTTCCCTAAAATATAATTACTAATGTTAGTTATATTTATCAATAGTAGTGATATGCATACATTATGCATGTATGTAGCAAAGATCAAAAGCATACATATTTGCTGTTAAAAATAGGTTTTATTTCATAAAAATGTACTTGAATTGAATTTATATTTTACTCGATAGAATTAGTTTTGAAATAAGTAGATACGCTAAAAAATGGTGGCGTAAATAATTAATGCAATAATGACCAAAATTAAAATCATAGATATTATTGCATTTCATTTTGGATAGTATAGAATCTATCGGCGTTGGAAATAATGGCCTTCTGGATTTTTGGAGAACTTTAAATTTAGATTCATAAAACTAATCCAGAAGGATTTCAAAAGATGAGGACTGTCGAACATATAATAAATTTTTGTATTTAATCTACATAAAAAAAATGTTTTTTCCAAGGGAATGCCAAGAAGCCTATTTAGACCAATGAAATTTCCGCATTGATTTGAGATTACAAACCTTGGTTTCATGTCTACTTCGGTCAATTCTTTTACATATTTAAACAAAATTTCTTTCAAAGTTTTTGCTGGGCAAGCGGAATTGACAAAATGATACCCAAGTAACTGTTTATACCGCTGAGTGATACCTCTAACCATTACAACGATGGTATAATTTGCAGCTAATTTCGTCTTTTTATGTCCATCGTCTTCTAACCCTACAATTTCTCCCTTATTTCTATCAAAATATAGGTGGTTTTTTAAAGACATTTCGTCTAAACATATTAAACAATTTTTAGGTATTTCCTGTAGAACCTTTAGTCTAAGTTTTAAGGCATTAAATAATGTTTTGTGAAATCCAGGTCCAGAAGGCCAATTTTTCGTAAACCGCGTGAATTTTTTTTTAGCAAATTTAAATTTCGTTCTAAGAAGTAATAAGAATTAGGTGCGATGGAATAGATGCGTCACCCTGCATTGTGTTTATTTGACTTCTTTCGCGCAACTGACAAGCATTCAAGTTAATACGCCTTTAAAAATACATTACCAAGGTAAGAAGGAAAGCAATACCTCCCCAACCTTATTTCAAAACCAGTGTGACCAGTTGCCATAAAAACTAGCAAATAGGGAGTCAAATCATTTTTATTGTTACTAGGATTGCATTATTTTTAGCAGTGTCAAAAGAAGAAACATTTATTTTCATATTTTAAATTGTATTGATAAAAAAAATCATAAAAATAAGCATAAAACCATTTTCAAAAAAGTAAAACAGGTCACACTTCCCAAAATGCAAAGATACACACAACGATGATCAAGTCGAGGCGCCTTCAAAAAGCATTCTGAAAAAACTTACAATCATTCCTCTTACACAGCACGCCGCATGTGTGGTACAGGTAAAATGTGTTGTGTATCCTTTTTTCACAAGAGTCGTTGTATACGGGTTAAAATGAATTCTTTGGACCTGCTCCCACTTATTGTACGTTTTTTTATGAATTTTGCTTTGGTATAATAGGCAATGCATATGTGTAGAGAGTGTCCCTACTCATTACTATAGATATACTCTGCCCCATACTGTCAAACATCGGCTATAAAGAACTCCAGAAATTAACCCCAAAGATCACTGAAAATTACAATACATACTCTCTATTACCTTGTGCCCAGTATAAAGAATTTTTTCCTTAAATAATATTTGCATTCATAATATATAAATTATTTATATAAAGCGTAGGTAATTAAAAACTCTTTCATGAGGCAGACACTTTTTAATGAAGTTTTACAGTTTTGATAAGTTGTTTTTTCGAGACTCTATCAACGTACATACGTTGCACAAAGAAAGGTAGGCATAGATGAGTGTTAAAAACTTCGTTTTTTTGTGGCGCTACATCAAATTGCAGAAGAAAGTTAAAAAACTAATGAAATGTAAGAAACTTAAACCTTTTTTAAAAAACAGGTAATCATTTTTATTCAAACCAGACTACAAGAGGATTTATTCATCATAATTATAAGTAAGGACGAAATTGAAAGATAAAATTAGAACCATTTACTTATGTACATTTTTCGAAGGTCCCGGTTACCATGACCAACTACGAATATGATCCTAGATCTAAAATAATAATTTCAAAGATCAAGGGATTATTTCGCGGCTAACAAAGAGATTGTCAACAAGCACGTACGTCTAACTGCAGTTTATGGGGCTTACGTAATGAGCTTGCTTCCACAGTTACCACAATACTCACGAACATTGAAAGGAAGCATCTCGGTCTAAGGTTTAAATCAAGTACTTCTTGGCTATTGGCAAATGTACGCACCTATACATCCGGAGCTGACGAAAATAGCCGGGAAAACCTAATTTACATAATACGATCTCAGATCATTGGAAAGACTTCTTCAAAGCAGGTATGACAGACGAATCAAGGGACTGATTGCAATTAGAGAGGTTATATAAGTTGCTCTTCCTGAATTAATTAGATATCGAAGACTTGTGTACATTTAATCATATGTTCAATTAAAAATATAAAATGTCAAATTAATAAAAATATTTTTTTCGATATCTCTACAACCCGTGTTTTATTTTTAGTTTTGTTTTTTGTAGTATGTATAGTGCAATTCGCATTATAATGAAAATACAAAAAATTTAAAGGGTGTGTCTATCACAATTGAACAGGACCTAAATGGCGAACGGCAAATGCGCAAGAAGATTATGTTAACACTTTAACAGGATCTTTTATCTGTTAGCAAAACTCAGCTTATCAGCGTTCGTAACGATAGGATAAGAGTAAGTAACAAATGGTTTCACTGGAACAAAAATCAAGAGCTAGTCTGTGGACAACAAAAAGGAGAAGAGGTGCTAAAAAATATATATGGTGAGGTAATAAGTAGTATTAAGTTTGAATATAAAAGTATTATATCTAGAATAAACCCAAAAAACTTGTAAATGGCTGTCGGAGTAAAATGTCTAAAATAAGTAAGAGCACTGATAAAATTATTATACATAGCAAGAAAAACCTTAAAAATAATAAAGAGGATACAAATCCTTTGAGTAAGAATTTAAAAATTCTTTCCTATAATATACATGGATTAGAAAATAGATATTTGTACCTAAGTTTCTTTGAATACGTTAAATCCTTTGAAATATTTTTGTTGTTAGAAACTCACGTCATAGAAGAAAAAGCACCCCAATTCAATAAATTCTTTAACGGTTTTGATATATTTTGGAAACCTGCCACTCGGAACAGCAGATTCGGTAGAGCTATTGGAGGATGTGTATATGGAATAAAAAAAGATCTGACCCGACGAGAAGTGCAGCATAGCTTTATAAGGGAAAATGGAGTAGATTTAATTAAAATAATTACAAAACCCTTTACATTTACCTTGGTACCACTATACATTAGAGGAATTAATTGGGAAGCTGAGTTTGATGTGGTGAGAAAATATTTTATAGAACATGAAGTAGTTAACCCGGTGGTTATTGGAGACACTAATGTTAGGATAGGTGAATTACAGCAGACTATAGAGGACATCTGCAGAGAAGAGTTTAGGGCGAGCACTGACATAAGGCGTTCAAGAGACCTGGTAGTAAATGCTAAGGGACGTGAATACTTAGAATTTTGCAACGACAATAGACTGATAGTTCTTAATGGTTTCACGAAAGGCGATAAAGAATTTCACTTTCATCAATATTGGGGAATCTGTAAACGATATAGGCGCTATATCGCAAGATTTGTTGGTGTATGTCAGGGACTTTCTTGTAGATAACAAACCATGGTCTGATCATTTACCTATCCAATTAATCTTAAAACTTGGAATATCTAGTGGCAGCCGAAACCCAAACCTACTGCCGAAATTAGCGTGGAGGGAGGCCAACAAACAACAGTATCAGACTAAATTAAATGAAAATCTGATTACTCTAAGAAACAGACAGGAAGTTATTGAGCTGAAAGACTTAAGTAACTTAATAAAAGCCTCGACTACAGGTCAACTTAATACTGCAGCGAATTTCACTGCGAAAAGTAAATGGTATGGTGTTAAATGCCACGCAGCAAGGAAAAAATCGTTTAAATTGTTGAATATATACAAAAGAACAATGAATATAGAAGACAAGATAAAATACTTAGAAGCAAATCAACATTATAAGGGTTTATGCAAGGAAAAAAAGATCACGTACTACCAGCAGATCAATTACAAAATTAATATGGTAAACCATAGCACAGAATGGTGGAAGCTGGCAAAGGAAATTAGAAACCAAAACTATTGGTCGAGCATTGAGATCCCAGCCACAGAGTTTAAGATTTATTTCCACTCCCTTTTAAATCCACCACAATTGGCACATGACATGCAATATGCACCTATGCATATTATAGATGTAGATCTGGATAAGCCTATATCAATGGAGGAGTTAAAACAGACTTTAGCCAGGGTCAAATTGCAACAACTGAGTTCTTAGACGTGCTTGTGAAATCTTATAATACAATTTTTGAGAGAGGCAAAGTAGATGATGCATTCATTACAAGTATAGTGTTTCCTATATTCAAAAAAGGCGACGCAAATCAAACCTGCAACTACCGAGGAATTTCATTTATGAATTGTATTGCAAAAGTTATGATGGGATTATTAAATGAAAGATTATTTCTCTGGATTGAAAAGCATGGTACCAGGCAGGTTTCAGGCGGAAATATTCCACCGTGGATAATGTATACAATCTGGCCTCAATAGTTCATCTAAAATTATATGAAAAGAAAAAAGTGTATGCTTTTTTGTGGACTTTAGAGCCGCGTTTGATAAAGTAGCGAGAAGGATCTAATTTTTAAATTGCATAATATAGGAATATCAACCAAAGTAGTAAAGTTTATCGAAAATATATACAGTAACACAAGATCAGCTGTATGGACTGGTAAAGAACTATCCGAGCACTTTGAAACAGTTTCGGGAGTAAAACAAAGATGTCTGCTATCCCCAGTGCTCTTTGCTCTATATTTGAATGACCTGCATGAATATTTAGGTGGTCGTATTAACGTTAATGAAGTAAACATAAGATTACTTCTATATGCGGATGACATAGTAATCTTAGCAGATGACGTAAGAACCTTGCAGACAATGATAACCAGGTGCAAGGAATATGGAAGTTAATTTAGAAAAATCAGCAATTATGGTATTTAGAAATGGTGGAAGACTATCGATTCAAGAAAATTGGATATTTAAAGGGGATCAAATTAAAATTGTGTCCGAGTATTGCTACCTAGGAGTAATATTTACCCCAAAAATGTCATTTGCAAAGCATGTTGAAAGCAGAAACAACTCAGCAAAAAATAGCATTAATGCCACTTGGAAAAATTTCCTCAGCAGAAAGGGAATATCCCTTAAAGCAAAGCCGCAATTATTCCAGGCAATTTGTAGGGCAATTCAGGCTTACGCAGCACAAATATGGGGGTATAAACACTTTGAAGAGGTTGATAAGCTGCAGTGGTATTTCCTTAAAAGAACTTTAAGACTTCCATGTAACTCACCAAGTAATGCTCTTCATATAGAAACCGGAATAGAATGTGGACATTTTTACACACTGGAACTCCATTTGCAATACATTAACAAAACTTTGTTTGAATACGATGATAGAAGATTGCCCCATATATTATCAAAGAAAGTTAAAGAAAAAACAACTTTTGGGCAAAAGAAGTAAATGCACTTGGATTAGCCTTTGGATTACAATGTCAGGCTGGAACTCTGACGCGCAATGACTGGCTGACCAAAGCAAACCAACTGTTGCAGATGCTAAAGCAAAAGAAATGGCAAACTATGCTTCAAAAAGCATCAGAGAGCGGAGACAGAATCTACAGGCAGCTGGATTATACGAAAGGCAAAACTTACAGATGAATGCAGCCAACATAAAATATCGTGGATCTTTAAAGCACGCTGTGATCTGATTTGGCTTAACGGAAGCAGATTTAGCACTCGCGACTGCAAACTGTGCTCACTATGCAATATGAGGGAAATAGAAACAGTCCAACATTTCATTGGTAGATGCCCGATTTTAAAGGAATATAGGTACAAATATTTTAACAAAACAACCCTAAATGAGGAAGATGTAATTAATGTTTTAAATGGAGTTAATGATGAATTTTGGAATAAACTTAGTAATTTTGTTATCAGTGCCCTTAAATATAGAAACGAATTAATTAATTATTTCAACTATTGAAAATATTATATTATTATATTATTATTATATTAGATATATTTTTCTTTTAATAATTGTAAATTTTCTTTTAATAATTATAAATTTTGTTTTAATAATTATAAATTTTAATAATTAAAACTTGAATTATTTAATGTCAAACTACCGACAGACGACGATAAGTCATAGTCGTACTTTCTTTGTTTCATTAAGAATTTCAATTTGAACTTAAGTATAGAATTGTTAAAATATTAAACAAGGGAAATAAAGAACTTATACATACATACATACATACATATAATGCAATTAGCAAACTCATTATTTGTATGCGCCTTCTGCACATATAGTATTGGGGTATATCCTATGTATTTTCGATTAGGTGGTAGGAAAACAACAACCTTATTTTTCATTCTTTCACCTCGTCTTATAACTACATAAGTGTTTACATATACAAAAACGAATAGCGAGAAGTACAGGTTCATTGGTTCACATTGACCCAAATATTTTTTTTTTCTTTTCTTTATTCTTTATTTCATGAAAAAAGCTTATATATAAGTAAGCTACAATTCATAATATACAAAGAAGAGTGTATGTTATAAATATAATAGTTAGGGCATTCTGTTGTCAGAAGAACAAGAGGCGAATGCACCATAGCAAAAGGATATGAAAATAACTAAAGATGGGGAATTCATTTGAATAAATTTTAGATAGATATTTATATAAAAATACATAAGTTAAAAATTAATTACAAGAGAAAATAAATGGGTTAATACAATTACAATAACAATAGTGGACTAATTAAATGTTCAATAGTTTCATGGTTAAAAGAGAAAAGCCAAAGTTTAATATGCTTTAAAAATAATGATTTGTTATTCTCGCATCTGAGACTAAATAAAATTCTAAATCTGAGACTAAGTAAAATAAAATTTAGAAAAAAGTGATTTATTTATTGGGGGTACATTCACGTAATTTAAGTTATTGACTCGCAGATTGTAGTTGCCATATAATCTGGCGGCAGTATAATCGGATTTCTGGAAGAAAATTTTTAAGACCTTATAAAAGTACAGGTGTCGTAGAGGAAGTATTTTAAGATTTTTAAATAGTTCAAAGGTCCTACGATTTACTTTGCGAATTAAACGTATTGTGTGTTTTTGTTTTAGAAGTAGAGGTTCAATTTTAACAAAGTGCGTACCACCCCAGCACGAAATTCCATACTGGAGCTTAGAATTGATTCAGGAGTTGATAATGTTGATCCAAACCAGCTAAACCGTGATTTCATCAAAATTCAATCGACAAACACTGGTATATCTCCGGTAATCGCACCAAGCGGATCCTTTGAATTTTCCAGGGTTGAGCAAACGGATATTGTTAGAGCTGTCCTCAAAATAAAGTCGAAAGCTATTGGTATTGACGCGATCCACCCCTATTTTATAAAAATGATTCTACCATACATCCTTCCAGCAATAACTCATCTTTTCAACACAACCATAACAACATCCAATTTCCCAAAGTCCTGGAAAGCTGCAAAGATTATCCCAATCCTTAAAAATAAAGCAACACAAAGAGCCCCAGCAGAATACCGACCTATCGCAATACTTCCATACTTATCCAAAGTCTTAGAAAAAACTGTCCACTATCAAATGTTTGCTTAACTTCGACAAAACAACCTTCTTTGTATGTACCAGTCTGGTTTTCGGCAGCATCACAGTTGTACTTCAGCATTGCTTAAAGTAACGGACGATATAAGGGCAGCAACTGATAAAAACTACGTTACTTTTCTAACTTCGCTAGGCTTTTCAAAGGCTTTTGACACGGTTGATCATTGACTTCTTGTCGCAAAGCTTCAAAATTTGTTTTGCTTTCTCCTCATCCGCTGGAAAATTAATTTTTCCTACCTGACAGGTCGCGTACAAGCAGTTTTCGTAAACGGTGTCCAATCCGAATTCTTAACGAGTTTCACAGGTGTCCCCCAAGGATCCATATTGGGCCCACTGCTTTTCGCAATCTTTATTAATGACCTCCCGAACGTTGTTCACAAATCCGCAGTGCATATGTATGCCGACGATGTGCAACTGTACATAAGTAGTGCACGCGGTCTTATCGATAATGCTGCTTATAAACACAATGAGGATCTGAAGAATATCCTTACTTGGTCCAAGGACAATTTTTTAAGTATAAATCCAGATAAATCCAAATGCCTTGTAATCAGCAGAAATGTTCATGATTCAAATATTTTACCCCCTATTTATCTCGGAAATGCTCAAATTGAATTTGTCCACAAAGCCAAAAATCTGGGGGTTTGGTTCAGTGAAACGATGTGATGGGATAACCATATCTTGACGTTAATTGGCAAAATCTATGGATGTCTCCGAAATCTATCTTTATCGTAAAACTTCACACCGACAAATACAAGACTAATTTTGGCACGAACTCTACTCGTGCCCCTAACTACATACAGCTGTCAAATTTTCTGTTGCAATAACGCTATTATAACACGCAAATTACAAGTTGCATTTAATAATATAACGCGTTATATTTTTGGGTTAAGAAGATACGACCATGTTTCCGCCTATGCTAAGAAAATACTTGGTTGTACACTAGAAAAGTATCTTGAGTTTTGCACAATCAAGTACTTATACAAAGTCATAGCCACCAAACAGCCTCAATTCTTATACGAAAAACTAAAATTCGCACAATCACAACGTTCTTTGACGTTGGTTCCACCTCGCGTTACTTATCAGGTCTTGGAACGCCAATTCTTTATTCATGCCATTCGTCATCTTAGCGTAAGAAGACACCACGATGCGAATAATTTTTGTGCATATTACGTCTACATAAATTGAAGATACAAATAATACTATCTAATATAAATTGTCCCATTTCTCTATTGAAATTATTTTAACCGCAGAATTTAACATGAAGTTTTAAACTAAGTAATTCTAATTTTGTTATGTCATCTTAATTCTAATTTTAAATAATGAAATGAAAATGTCAACATTTATGCCTTAAAGACTGTTAAAGTCTATTGTAAGTGTTGCCGAAAAGTTGATTAAATGAAATGAAATAAGTAAATAAATTTCAATTTTAACTTACTTGCTAGACAAGAAACACTTAAAACTAGCTTAACTAACTTAACTATGTTACTTTAACTTAATGGCCCTATGCGGACGCTCTAAGCTAAACCTAATACTTAAAACTATGTCTTTCGACGTAACCTAACCGAAATTGTTTATTCATTTCATTTACTTTTTTTAACTATATTAATTACTAAGAAACAATTTTTACTCTTTTAAAAAAAAAAAGTAATTATTTTTAATTTTTTTTTTTTTGCTTTATATCTACCTCACATATATATGTATAAATAGAACTTAAAAACTACCTTAAAATAAATCTTAAACTACCTTATTATAACTTAAGCTAATTACGTAACTATATATGCACCTTTTTTTTTAAATCCAAGTGCTGTGTTTGTTTTTTTTTTTTTTTATTTCCCTAAAAACTTAACCTATTAACTACCTAAACCTAAGCTATGTAACTCGCCCATAGAAAAACTGCCAACTTTCCACGGGCTATCCCGGATTGTGAGGGAGCGACGAAGGAGTTCCCTCTATTTCGGCTAGCCACCAGAGACGCTCAACACTGCTGTGTGCGACGTCCCTGTTGCAGTTGAGTCGCCTATCCGCAACTGTCCGAGCAACATGGAAGATTAGCGGTACCGTCAATCTGTCCTGGATAAGACTTTTCTTATCGAGATAGAGGAACGCCTCTGGGGGAATAAAGCCGTTAAGGCGCACTTTTGCGATAACAAGCCACAGAGAACAAGCTATTCATCGAGCTCATTGCTCTTGAAATATGTATGCCTTCGAATCAGCTTGACAAGCCCTGTTGTACAGGACCTCATTGGCATAGAATTTTGTTTACTGGGAATTTGGTGTTCTGTATAAATGAAGGCAAGCCCGAAGGCAGGCCCTCTCAAACACCCGAATCTTTTCCAACAAGCTTCCTCCCACGTTGAACCACACGGGACATCCATATATGAGCATGAGAGAGATATGGGCCGTGTAGCAGATTACCTTTACCCTTGCATCGAGTTGCTTGCTATAAAAAAGTGTCTTTGCAAGGGCAGAAACACCTTTGGCTCTGGCCAGAGCAGCATCTATGTGTTTGTTAAAATATAGACATTGGTCTAACGAGAGTATCTGACTAATTTTCGACACACAAGTGGCTGTCCATGCGGCCTAACGATTGAGAACTTTCGCCAATTCTTTCTGGTATCCCCAGAACCCCCAGAAAACGGCGTCCAAAAAGGAATGGTTTCCGATTTTTGGAAGTTAATCTTCAACTTCCAGTCATCGCAATATCGCAGAATCTTATCGAAATCACGTTGCAAGAGAATTGCAATCAAGTCGTCTGCGAAAGCTATGGCATGGTGAAGTGATCCTATGAGATCGCTCGTGTAAATGTTGAAAAGGTGCGATGAATTAACCGCACCTTGTTGCAGATCGTTTTTAATTTGAAATGTTCCAGCAGAAGTCACTTGCCATTTTTGACGATGAACTGTCTACTTGTGAGCATATTATAGAGTATGTACAGCAGTGGTTTGCTTATGCCCAGCCTGCTCAGCTTTTAGAAGAGTCCTTCTAGCCATGTGGTGTCGAAGGCCTTCTACAAGTCAATCAGGCAGGCACCCTTGCATTGGTTCTTGCATTTGTTCCATTGGATATCCGATAGCAGTTTAGTTGCGGCATGTATTGTATCATGCCCCGCCTTAAAACCGAATTGGTTATCCGAAATTATATTACTGTTCTCAGTCCACTTAAGCAGGGTTCTATTGATCACTTTTTCTAATACCTTGCTAATGTTCGGAAGGATACTTATCGAACGGAGATTTGCCGGATTGGAGGTGTCTTTACACCTTTTGGGGAAATTTTGTATCACTGCTGTTCTCCAATACACCGGATAATAAGCATTATTCAGCGCATTGTAAAACAGAGTGGTGTAAATGTCCACCGCTTCTAGAGGAAAATGTCGAAGCACAATGTTCGATACTCCATCGATTCCCTCAGATTTCTTCCACCTCAATGAGTCGAAGATCGCTTGGAGCTCCACCTTCGATATATTCGGGGGATGTACCTTTTCATCGGCGATGACATTATTTGCCATGTTATCGTCATTGAACTCGGTAAAATCTATGTTCTCGGATCACCATTTCGAAGGTCGAAGTTGTTCACAAGGACGCGATTTTCCAGATCGTGGTTCAGGTAATTGGTATCATTCAACTTGTACACACCTGGAGAATTGCTCCTATAGCCTCTATCTTCTCCTGCGGATCTTCTGGATCTGGATCTATACCCGCCGTTATCAGAATTCGTCCATTGTTCATCGTTCGGTCGATCTTAAGACACGGAAGGTCCTTCTGATTGTGCCTCCGAAATATTTTATTTATTTGCGGGATCATACTTGTTTTTAAATATTGCAGTCCGAATTTTGTTGTTCCAATGCAAATTTACAGAAAGTCTGTAGTTTTCCCTCACTAATTTCTGAAGGTTTTTAATCAGCGTCTTCAGTGTTCTAACCTCTGAGTTTTATCTGTCAGTAAACTGTATGTACAAGGTTTTTAGTCTCGACTTTTGTGTCGTTGTAGTGCGTCAATTGTTGCATTTTGGAATATGTTTAGGTACCAGTCAATCTTTTCGTTTGCCGGATTCCTATTGGACGGTGTTAAAGTTCTGGAGAAGCGAGACCAAAGCGTACTACTGTATTTGTATGAGTACATTCGGACAAACCCCTCCAACTCCGCAATTTCGTTGGGAATCGTTATTACGGCACTGAGTCCGCAATGATCTCTGTCATATACAAATGTGTGCAGACAGTATAAAGTTTGTCGGTACATGTCGGTCAGATCTAAAGGTATAGCGAACAGCTTAAGATCCAGATAGGAGCCTGTTGAAGTGTAAACAGACCGTCGGACTCTTTCCAACGAGCTGAATGCACTCATCGTTGTCTATTGTTTTACACCGAATTATTTATAACGAATAGCATATATTGTAACGAATTGTTTATAACCTAAACATTTGGGCAGTTTTCTCGTTCACTTGTACATATTTCAATCAAAGATAAGGTCCAAAGAAGAAAACGTAGAATTTGTAATTTCTCCAATCACTTGGTTTCTTTTCTAACTCTCCTGTTTTCATGATTTGCTGCAGTGGACGTTACCCAGCGGAATCCTACGAAGCTGCATTGTGGCAGATGCACACAGCCAAAAATTGTATCTTTCGCCAACCAGCACCCCGCTATATTATATATACATATATATTATATTAACATACTAGTATACGTATTTTACATATACGTATAAATCAGTAACAAGTTAAACTCCGGTCGGTTTAACGGTACAAGTGCTTAACTATATAGACCTATACATTCAGTTATATGCATCACATGTTAGTTCACAGTTTTCTTGCCTCTTTTCTCCACTCTTTGCGTTAAAAAATAAAATATTGATTTACGTTACTGTGTCTGCTTGCGGTATCGATATCTCGCTTTTCGATCTTTTACGGTATATGTACGCATGCATGTGCAGTTTCCCTCGTGTCAACTTACCGAAACGGACCAAGTAAAGGGTCATTCTCAATTTTCTAGTAATCTAATTGTGCATGCACAATCTTTATTGTTTATTCACGCACCCTTTCACTCAAATTAATTGGAGACCATGATTAGAATCGAAGATTTCGTCCTTGCCTCTGACCAGATTGTTGAGTTTAATGAAGAAATACTCCTATTACCGATCACAAAATCGAGTCATTAGAGATTTTTAAACCGGAACTACAGGACTTGTGGCAAGAACTTAAAAAGTCTTCTCCAGCCACTGACTTAACACCGGTTAAGGAAAAACATGAAACCATATCTGGAGTTTATGTCTCGTGTTTAGGCGACATAGTGACTTGAATTAAAAAATTGACCATCATTAGGGATGACAATCCTTCCGCGCCTACTATTACCCTATCCGTTTCAACTCCGTGCGTAAAGGTTCCCCATGCGATACCGATATTTTTTATGGGGATTATCTGGCATTGGCCATCTTTCAGGGACATGTACACGGCAATTTATATAAACCACCCTAAGCTTTGCCCGGTTCAAAAATTTTACCATTTGCGTTTTAAAACTAAGGGGGAGGCTAATCGTCTTATTAATAAATTTGCATTAACAGATGAGAATTTTAGTCTTGCTTGGGAGGTTTTAAAAGACAATTACGAAAACACGCGTATTCTGGTGAATAATCAGTTAAAGTAACTATTTAACTTATTTGCACTTGCTTTCGAATCCGATAAAAATATTAAATCGATTCAAAGGGAAATTAATGATTGCATTTCTATATTACAAACTCATAAAATCACAACGAAGGATTGGAATCTGTTCGCAATAAAAAAAAACTATATGGAAAAAACTCTATATGCAAGAAAAATCTATATGTAAAATACCTGTAAAAAGTCCGTAATAAAACACCATTTCTTCGTTGTTCAACGTTATAAAAAAAGTATATATTAATTTTTTTTTGTTCGTCTTCTTATATAAATCCAAATTGACAGCAAGTACATGATTTTAAGCTTTTACATAATACAGGGATTTTATTCAACACTCTATCTATTTATGTGTTGCCACTTGTCTGGGACATTCGGAGGTGAGTGTCTGTTATATTTTTTTTTTTTTGGTCTCGGAATGTGCTTGTGAATAACGATTCTCGTGATTGGTGTGTGTGTGGTAGAGATGGGTCGTCGCGAACGAGTTCGATAATACCGAGTGAGTTCCGCGATAATTTCATGAATTCGTTGTTGTGTGTTGAGTGGTTTCCTTATAAATATTGCCTTTCGGCCTTAAATCTATCAATTTTGGTGTTTGCTCTGTTTTTTAATTTCCAAGAAACTTGCTAAAAACTTGGACTCTTTATTGGTTGGTTTTTCTTAAAACTACTTAAAACAACCTAAGCTACTTAACCTAAATTAAATATAATCAGGGTGATGAGCAATCTCTCGCTTGGTCACCATCCCAAGCGTCGATGGGCACCTGGCAGTCGCCAACATGGTGCACGCGCGCCGCGGGGACTCGAGCGAGGCCGTAAGCGTCGGTCAAGTCTCAGTAGCACTCATTCATGTTGGCGAGCCAGACCCCTCCCAAAGACCCCCTAAAATACGCTTAACTAACTTACAAATTAGCTTAAAATTAAGGAGGATGTTACCTAGGTAACGTACCGACCCGGGAGAGCGTGCCTGCCCTCACCTCTTCCTCAAGCCACCAAATTTCGGTGAACTGCTTTAACGTATCGACAGTGTCCCTATCCGCAATTGCGGTATTAAAATGGAGGAGCTCCTGAGCATTGGCGGGGTACCCGTCGTGGATGAGGCGCTTATCCCTCACGCCGCGGTGGCTGTGGTAAAATACCGGCACACCATCTTTACTTTGGACTAACCCTTTCATGTCTGCATGAAGAAATGCCTCAGGCGGAACAAAGGCAGACCGGAGCGTACTCTCGTGGTGCATTAAATTCGGGTAATAACCACCCGAGCTCAGGTTATTAGCGTTGGCCATCGCTCTTCCAACGTGCCAATCCTATTCAATCGAGCCCCATCGTATACGATCTTGTTGGGATAATATTTTATGTACTCAGACTCGGGAGTTCTAAACAACCCTAGGCAGATCCTGAGACACTGTCTCTCAAACACCCGAATCTTTTCCATATATGAAAGCGCTATATTGAACTAAATGCGACAGCCACAAGCGATGATCGGCCTTATAAGGGCCACGTAGCATATGACCTTTACTCTGGAAAAAAGTTGACTGCTGCGAAACAGTCTCCTTGTCAGAGCATAGGCTCTCTTGGCCCCAGAAAGACAAGCATCTATATGCTTGTCAAAATATAGATACTGGTCGAGCCAGATGCCAAGATATCTGACCACGCTTCGCACCGCCAATGGTTGTCCGTTTTGTCCAATAATGGCTAATTTTGGCCAGTTTTTTCTGGTATCCCTAGAGGCCCTAGCCAATGGAGTTCTGAACAGGATTTTTTGATTTTCAATTTCCAATCATCGCAATACCTCTTAATTTGATCGAAGTCACGCTGCAACAGGATGTTGATGGCCTCGACTTTTGGACCTGATCTGTACGCCACTAAATCGTCTGCGTACGCTATAGCATGTCTGAGGGAACCCACCAGATCACTCGTGTAAATATTAAACAAGATCGGAGAATTCACCGCTCCCTGTTGCAAGCCGTTTTTAATTTCAAAGACTTTGCTCGAAGTCACGTTGCCAGCTTTGACAACGATCTTCTTTCCCATAAGCATGTCATAAATCATATATAGCAATGGTTTTTGCATGCCCGACCTAGTCAGCTTATAGAAGAGCCCCTCCAACCATACGGTGTCGAAGGCCTTCTCAAAGTGCATTTGTGCCACTGAATGTCGGACACCAATTTCGACATGACATGAATCGTTTCATGCCCCTCTCTAAAGCCAAACTGATTGTCCGGAATAATCTTATTTTCTTCAGCCCACTTCAAAAGAGCTCTATTAACGACCTTCTCGAATACCTTGCTAACATTCGTAAGCAAACTAATTGACCGAAGATTAGCCGGGTTGGTCCTATCTTTATCCCTTTTGGGGACGTACCACCGCCATTTTCCACTGCGCTGGATAATATGCATTATTCAGTGCATTGTTAAATAGCGTGGCGAAGATCTCAATCGCTTCTAGAGGCAGGTGTCTTAATACTACGTTTGGGACACCGTCAACTCCCTCCGACTTTTTATTTTTAAGTGGCTCAAAGATACACAGGAGTTCATCTTTGCTCACGAACAACTGGGAATTTGTCCTTTCATCGGCGATTATGCCATTTGCAAGGTTTTCGTCATTGAACACGGTGAAACCGTTGTTCTCGGATCGCCAATTCTGAAGTTCGGTGCACAGATAAAAGTGGTTCAGAAAGGCCCTCTCTTCCAGGTAGTGATTACGGCATATATGTATGTATATTAAGGTGAATTGTATTATTTGGCTATTGTTTATCGTGTTAGATTTTGAAAAAGTGGACTATTGTTGTTTGAATAAACTGTTGAATAAACTGTTGTGTTGTATTTTTTTTTTAATTTTTTAATTTTGGTGGGGGCGAAAGCCCCCATTTATTTGGCTTATTACAAGCTACAACTAACTTAAGGCTAAAACTTAAACCTAAAACTTAAAACTAAAACTTAAAACTAAGACTTAAAGTTAAGGAGAATGGTGAAGGAGTTCGGTTTTGAGGCAGGGGGTGCTGAGGTTAAAATCAAACTGGGTGAGGTTTGAGTTCACTTTTCGCAGCATACGGGAAATTGGTTCATTAGATCCATATGAAGTGCGGTGGGACGGTAAATAGAAAAGACGAGGGCATCGTAAATTTCGTGGGTTGGTATTGAAAAAAATTGAATTATAAAGAGATGCGCAATCGACAGAGCCTGAAAGAAGTCGATGAATGAAAAGAATGTCTGCAACATCTCTGCGTTTCTCTAGAGTACTCAGGTTGATGAGGTTAAGGCGGTCTTGATAGGGAGGCAAGATAAATGGATCGTTCCAAGGAAGACCTCGAAGGGCAAATCGAAGAAATCGACGTTGAACATTCTCGATTCTGGTCACATGAACTTGCTGAAAGGGTGACCACGCTTGACTGGCATATTCAAGGAGGGGGCGCACAAAGGTAATGTAGAGGGATCTGGTCACGTAAGGGTCGGAGAATTCTTTGGACCATCGTTTGACAAAGCCAAGTGATGAGTTAGCTTTACGAATTATCTCATCAATATGTGAACGAAAATTTAGTTCCCTATCGTACAATATTCCAAGATCACGGAGAGACTGAACGATGGATATAGGTTGACCATGAAGAAGGTAAAGGCGGGCGGAGGACACGTGGTGCTTACGTGATAAGGTAATGGATTGACATTTGGCGATATTGAGCTCTAAGCGATTTTGTAGGCACCAGTTCGAAAAACTATCAAGGTCTTGTTGAAGGAGGCAGAGATGGCTTTGAAAAATTTGGTATCATCAGCGTACAGAGAGAGGGAAGAATGTTTAATAACCTTCTCGACATCGTTTATGGTTAGAATGAAGAGAAGGGGACCTAGATAGCTGCCTTGCGGAACACCAGAGGTGGCCAAGAAGGGAGTCGATAAGATGGATCTGAAGCGAACTCTGTAAGAACGGTTTTCCAGGTAAGAAGATATCCATTTTAACAATATGGGTTCGAAACCGAGGGCAGACAATTTGAAGAGGATTAAGTTATGAGATATCTTATCAAAAGCCTTACTAAAATCAGTTGCAATAACGTCGACTTCTTTGCCATTCTCTAAGGCAGACAGGACGAAGGACACGAATTCGACTAAGTTAGTGGTAGTTGATCTACCTTTCAGAAAGCCGTGTTGGGTGGGAGAGATAAGAGACTTGCACTGAAAGCTTAAGGCTTCGTATAAAATACTTTCGAAAAGTTTGGGTAGATGAGAAAGTTTAGCAATGGGGCGATAGTTTGTTACCTCGTTCTTTGATCCCTTTTTGTGAATGGGGGTTATGAAAGAGGTCTTCCAAATCTGAGGGAATTCTCCTAGTGATAGAGACAAACGGAAGAGGTGAGAGAGGGGGAGGGAGAGAATGGAAGAGCATTTTTTAAGAAAAATGGCAGGGAGACCATCTGGGCCGGGTGAGAATTCATCATTAAGATTTTGTAGTTTATTTTCAATTACAGCAGAATCAAAAGGCAGGGACAGAAAGGGGCCAGCGGAGAAGTTAAGAAGGTGAGTGAAGTAAGAGGGGTCTGGTTCAAAAGAGTTGTCGGCGAAGGATTGTTTAAAATAGGTGGCAAACAAGTTGGCAATGGTTTGCGGATTAGTTGAAGATATGTTTTCAAAAGAGAGGGACGGAGGGTAACCGTCAGATTTTTTTTTATAAAGGGTGGTTAAATTTTAAGGGCCGATGTTGAATGTGAACCACACCTAAACGTCAAGTTTTTTTCTGCATTTCATTTGACATTTCTCAATTTCAGACTAACTCAATTTGAACCATGGAAAGATACACAATCTAGCAACGTGTTAAAGTTATTCAGGCTTATTATGAAAATGGCCGTTCAAATCAAAATGCATATCGTGCATTACGTGATTCTTTCGGTCAATTTAATCGTCCAAATGTGCGTACAATCGGAAAAATCGTGCAAAAATTTGTGCAAACCGGGTCTGTAGGAGATGTGAAAACACCAGTGCATGCTCGTACAGATCGTACTGCAGAAAATATTGTTGCTGTTCGCGATAGTGTGGCTGAAGAGCCGTCCACCTCAACTCGTCGTCGTGCCCAACAATTGCACCTCTCACACTCGTCGTTGATGAACATTATGCATAAAGACTTGCATTTACGCGCTTACAAGGTGCAATTGACTCAAGAACTAAAGCCTCTTGACCATTTCAAGCGTCGCCAATGGTCACAATGGTGGCAAGAAATGGCAACAGTGGATGATCAATTTTCGAAGAAAATCATCTTCAGTGATGAGGCACATTTTCACCTCAGTGGATTCGTCAATAAGCAGAATTGCTGCATTTGGGCGAATGATAATCCAAGAGTGATTGTCGAAAAACCAATGCACCCACAAAGAGTGACTGTTTGGTGCGGTTTATGGGCTGGCGGCAACATCGGGCCGTATTTTTTTTCAAAATGAGGCCGGTCAGGCAGTTACTGTGAATGGTGTTCGCTATCGTGAGATGATAACGAACTTTTTATGGCCCGAATTGGAAGATATGGATGTGGACAATATGTGGTTTCAACAGGATGGTGCCACTTGCCACACAGCTAACGAAACAATGGCTCTTTTGCGCGACAAATTCAATGGCCGTGTTATCTCACGTGGTGGCGATGTCAATTGGCCGCCAAGATCATGTGATTTGACACCGTTGGACTTCTTTCTTTGGGGTTATTTGAAAGAAAAGGTGTGCGTCGATAAGCCAGCAACAATTCAAGAGCTAAAGGATGAGATAATTCGGCACATTAACGGCATAGAACCTCAATTATGCCTCAGCGTCATCGAAAATTTGGACCATCGGATGAAGGTGTGCCGCCGAGGTCGCGGCGGCCATTTGGCCGATATTTTGTTCCATACATAATTGAACCATACCAATATTATCATAATGAAAAGAAATGACAGTACTTTCCTAAATAATTTGTGTTTTATTCAAAATCAACATCGGCCCTTAAAACTTAACCACCCTTTAGTTGACGAATTGAAAAAATGACTTAGGGTCGTTTATAAGATTTGCTTTCGCGTTAATTAGGTGCCGCTGGTAGAGAGAGTTATAAAGATGATTGAATTGAAGGTAGGAACCGAGATAGTTGGAATAGTCGAAAACAGAATTGGTACGAAGGAAAGCTGCCCATAACTTGTTTCTCTTGTTACGTAAGGCGCGAAGTTTGCGATTATACCAAGGGGGGGATGAAGATGAAGTTTTATGACGAGAAAAGGGGACATAAAGAGAAATGGAATTAAACATTTCTCTGTAAAAAATTGTGAGGGCTTCGTTTAAGGATAAGTTAGCAAAATCAAAGGAACATCTACTCAGATAGGCATTTATTTTGCGGAAATTAGCTTTATGAAAGTCGTAAGAAGTGTGAAATGCAGGAGGTGTAGATTGAAGTGGAGAATTGAGGAAAAGTGAAAAGAAGGGGAGGATGAAAGTTATCAATAGTTGACAGAGTTAGGGGACAAAGCGAGACTGAGGAGTTAACGGGATCAGTTGTGAATATAAGGTCTAATTGCCTTCCCATGTAATTTAAGACATTACTAACTTGACATAGACTTGAATCAGTTAGCCGATCTATGAAGAGACATTCCTTAGTGGAGTTGGCATTTGAAGCGATGAAAAAGGATTCATCATCGGAAGGACTCCACTGCAGCAGAGGTAGATTAAAGTCGCCAAAAATGAGGATGTCATCGAGGGAATCAGATAGGTCGATTATTTGATCAATCGCGTCTATAGCAAGTTGGTAAGATTCGATAGATTGATTTGGTAGAATGTAACAACACATAACGTACAGGGATCGGTGTGGAAAAGTTATTTTTATTGTAATAAAGTCGACCTTAGAAGAGGAAGAAATGGCAATGAGAGAAGAGTCAAGGTCATTATGAATGGCCAGTAGCACACCTCGAGAGGGAGAGTCTACCAAGGGTTGGGTAGGGTCGTCGTCTCGAAAAACATTAAGAGTAGGGGGGAATAATTCTTGACTCTTTATGTCGGGGATCAGATTGGTTTCAGTCAGAGCATAGATATCGAAAGGGAGGGCATGGGATTGGCGCAAAACAGCTTGGGTTTTCGAACGTAGGCCTCTTACGTTCTGGTAGTAAAATGTAAGAGGAAGATTGTTGTGTAGGGACGAGGGGGAAGGCAGTTGAAGTGCTGATGATAGTGGCAGTTTATGGACGAAAAAATTTGTTGTGGTCACTTCGGCTCCGTTGGAGATGTTGCGTTCTTTTAGAGTGTACGTAGTTGCCAAAAGCAGCAAGGTCATCTGCTACTTTTTGAGGAGACAAATTAAAAATCTCGTGGAACTTGATATAGATTTTCTTGAGACTGTCTATTTCAATGGGGAGGCCTTCCTGCTGAATGGAAACCATGACACTTGTTTTGGTTTTACCCTCATAGCAAACTGAGTCAGATTTGTCATGAAGATACGCGAGAAAGAGGCGTATATTCTCGTAAACCCTTTTTTCTCTTAGCCTGGAGAGTGCGTAGCGACATTCTGTGGTGTCGAAGGTTTGCTGTGTTAGTTTAACTAGAGGCGGTAAAACTGGATCAAGACTGGGAGCAGTGGAGGAAGAGATTGAAGAGAAAGGTGTATTAGATGAGACATTAGCTGTGGGGTTCAGAATATGAGAGCTGATAAAGTTAGGGTATTTGGCTCCAGTTGTGAGATTGAAATTAGGGAAAGAATTGGTGGTGAGGGCAGGTGGCGCGGAGGGTTGTAGCGGTTGAGAGGTGCCAGTGTGAGAAGTTAGGTTTAATTTAAACGAAACTCGCTTGTGTGTGGGCTTCGGTGGGGCGGCGACATTAAGTGCATTTAAAGAAGAAGAAGAAGACGTTTGTTTAGGTATGGTAGGGGGGGTAAATTTGGGGAATAATTTAGTTTTTAGGAACCAGTTAGTGTCAGATTTGGGTCGGGAGTTGGAAACAGGTTTTGGATGCTTATTACTAATCTTAGATTTATTTACAGTCTTATCATTAATGCAGAGTTTATCCGTCGATTTGCTGATGAGCATCTTACCAAGCTTGAAATCAGTACCAGTAGAGCTTTGAAATATCCATTTGTATCGAGACGGTAAGTCGAATTTGAAATTTCGATTACTCTTGTGGCTGGATGGCAGGAGCATTATGCATTGGTGGATGGTAATACCAAATCTCTTTTTGAAAAATTGTGTAATCCATGGGACATCCGCGTAGTGAGGGGCTCCTTTGATGAGGAATGTAGTGACCATCTGGTTCTCCATCCTTAGCTTGTCCAATCTGCGCTGCCACTCAGAAGATGTCCATGTAGTGCCAAACTGTTTGATGAGTTTACGTGGGGCGACAGCGGGAGGAGACAACGTTACCGTGACTTCCGATTGGTGAGTTGTAACGCTTGCGTTGGAGTTATCCGTTTCAACCATCCGTTGGAGACAGGAAGGTGGAGATGAGGGCGGATCCACTTCGGTATCTAATAGTTCAGCCAAGATTGACGTGTTGTACTGAACAATTGGGTGATGCTGAGTATGGTTTGATACTTGATCAATTTTGCTGCATATTGTTCCAATGCTATCCTCAATATCAGAAAAAGTCGACCGAACCACGGTTAATTCGTCGCCGACATCACTAATTTTATCGAAAATCACTTCGAGCATAGGATCAGGTTGCTTGGGAGGTGGTTGAATTATCGATGGGGCTTGAAAATGAAAATCTAAGTCTTCACGCATTGTGTTAATGATCTCGCACGTATTTTGGTGTGCGATAATTCGCGCATCCGATTTTGTTTTGAGAGCACTTATCACAGTATTGAGGTGACACAGGGTTGTTTCATCGTTAGTAGATCTTGCGAAACCCAACTCAAAAAGACCAGCAATTTCTTTCTCAATGTTAACAAGTTTGGATTTAATTGCGTCGTTTGAAGACTGTACCGCAACGCCTAGTTCTTCGACACATTTTACACTATTTTCAAAGCTGGACAGTTTTTCTGTTATTTTTTTAATGAGACTTTTATGGTGGTTTTCATTAGATTCACTAAGGCATTTTATCGCGAGGAGCACGTGCGACAGCGATATGTCCTTACACTCATCACAGAAGTAAAGGAGGTTGGCCGATATTTCTTTAATGAAAACCGTGTTTCTTTTGTTAAGTCCGACACAAATGGCATGGAAAGATTTGCAACAGATGCCATTACAAGCAATCCAATCGGCATTGCTATCATCGATTAGGCAATTCGACATTCCACAAGACATGGCAGAAAATAAGTCGTTGCGTAAGGTCACGAAAAAGTAGGACAACAAATTAAAGGGCGCGTCAGCGAACAGTTATACAATCGCGAAGTGGGTCAAAAAAATAAGCGGGAAATTGCTTATGCGGCGAAAAATGACAAATTAACAATGAATTAATTTGCGGGGCAAAAAGAAAAATGCGACTGAATACGGCGGCGGTTGAATAACAACTGTAGTGGTGTTGTTTAGTGTTGGTTTAAAATGAAATTACTAAAAATGTTGTGTTGTGCTGAGATTTGAAAGTGTTGTGTTGAAAAATTATATATTTGTGTTGAGGTAATTTTTATACTTGGGTTTGAATAAATGTTTTCTTTTGTGTTGTGTTGGACTAAATCTATGTGTTGAATATTAAATCTGCATTGTGTTAACATGCAACTGTGATGATTTATATCGGCTCGATTTCTATAGTTTTGTTACTGGGTAGGGGACAAAGTTTCGATATTGGATGCTTTAGTATGGTGTTGTTAGTTTTGACGGTTACTACTCGAACAAAGTTGTCCGGACCAGGGTGTATTGTGGTAGCCCGTGCTAAACTCCATTTTAGTGGTGGCAGTCTCTCGTCTTTTATCAAAACTAGGTCCCCTACGTTGATTGTGGTCGGAGTGACCTTTGTCCACTTCGGGCGTTGCTGGGGTCTGGACAAATACTCATTACTCCACTGTTTCCAGAACGACTGGAGCAGCGTCTGGATTCGTGTCCATCGATCTAGGTGGGCAATTTTTTCCATCTCGTACTCTGGCTGTGGTGGGGTGACTAACGGCTCCCCTACGAGAAAGTGTCGAGGCGTAATTGGTTGCGTGTCATTTAAATCGTCTGACAGCGGTCGAGAGTTCAAGCACGCTTCTATTTGTCTAAGAAGGGAGGTGAGCTCTTCGAACGTCAGACACTGGTTTCCGACCACACATTTAAGGTGAAACTTTACCGATTTCACGCCCACTTCCCATAAGCAACCAAAGTGTGGGGAAGCTGGTGGAATGAACCTTCATCTTGTTCCTTCATTGGCCAGTGACTCTGCTACTGTCTTCCAATCCGCCTTCGCCTCTCTTAACTGCCGCTATAGTTCTCCATCTCCGCCGACGAAATTTCTCCCACAATCGTAAAATAGCTCCCGACATACTCCCCTCTGAGCAACAAATCGCCGAAAAGCTGCCAAGAACGCCTGTGTCGTCATGTCACTGACAAGTTCAATGTGTACCGCTTTGGTTGCCACACGCACAAATATGGCAAAGTATCCTTTTAGGACATTCTCGTTTCGTCCCTTCCAGGCCTTCACGTCGATTGTACCAGCGTAATCCACTCCGGCAAATGTGAAGGGCCTTGAAATCTGCGTTCTAGCTTTGGGGAGGTTACCCATTAATTGTTCCAACGGCTTCGCCCTAAACCTAAAGCAAATGGTGCACCTGTGAATTATCTTTCTTACCGCCCTTTTAAGGTTAAATATCCAGAAGCGTAGGCGTATGTACTTTATTACCTTCTGGTTCCCTCCGTGTAGCGTTTTTTCGCGTGCGTCCTTAATGATGAAGGTCGAGATCCTGTGGTTTGCTTTTAGGAGTCTTGGATGTCTCCATTCGTATGAGCGCTGTGCATTGGACAGTCTTCCCCCCACTCTTAACATGTTGTTATCATCTCTAAATCGGTTCAGTGCCCTATATCCTCTGGTGTTGTCCTTCTCCTCGTCTTCCACAAACATTTCCTGCAGAACCAAGGTCACGATACGAGTCAGCGCTTCTTCCAGTTCTTTTTGGTGAAAGAACATCTGCGACTCCTCTAAATATGTTCTTATTGCATCGAACTCGTAAACAGTACGCTACTATCCTGGTTACCTTTCTTAGCGTTGAATACTTTTCTAGCAGGTCATTTATAAATTTACTACCCTTTTCCCCTACAGTACTGCAATGATGAACTTTGACAGGACGGGCTTCTTGCTGAGTGTCCAAACAGCTAGGCTGCTCTGGAAATGTGGCATCCCATTGCTGGCTTAGAAACTCCGGGCCTTGCCACCACAATTTGCTTTGGAGGATCATTGATAGAAATATTCCCCGAGATGCTAAATCTGCAGGGTTGAGTACCAATGGGATGTAAGGCATTGCTGGTAAGTTTTTGAATTTGTGACACTCGGTTGCCAATAAATGTTTTCCACTTTGATGGTGGCGCTGTAATCCAGCATAACGTAATGACCGAATCGGTCCATGCCCATATATCAACTGCTCCTAACTTCAGTATTCGTGTTGTTTCGTGAAGCAACTTAGCTAACAGGACAGCTCCACAAAGTTCCAGACGGATGTAATGTAATATTTCCAACGGAGCTACCTTGGTCTTGGCTATCAGCAAATGCATGTGCACCTGATTGTTTTCGTCGAGGACGCGTAAGTAGACCGCTGCTGCGT
Organism: Pocota personata; assembly: GCA_963082735.1. Classification (NCBI taxonomy): domain Eukaryota; kingdom Metazoa; phylum Arthropoda; class Insecta; order Diptera; family Syrphidae; genus Pocota; species Pocota personata. The sequence continues at coordinate 81,744,551 of OY720429.1, forward strand.
ACGCTTTTTCTGAAGGATCACTGAATTCATGAACATCGATCTACCTGCTGCGTTTGTCTGTGTTTACCCACCGAGGAATTTGCAGCCTTTCGATTGATGGCAAATCTTCACGGAAGGCAATCCACTCCTGCTTCAACCTTGTTGGAACTGGTTTGTCCCAATCCAGTCCTCTCCAGGGTGCGATGCAGCCCATTGGATCATACAGCCTAGATATAGACGATAAAATTGATCTCTTCGTCACGTCGCCGTCGCTGAACCTTGCTACCTAAAATGAGAAGGCATCAGATATTGGTAGCCACTTAATCCCCAGTGTTTTGATAACGCTTTTTTTCTCGAAGGGAACCGAGAAATCGGCTTCACGTTGATCAGGAGGTATGTGCTGTAATACTTCTTCCAGTTGCTGACGTACTTCCGAAGATGAAAACCGGCTGTTGCCAAAAGCTCACTGACCGCCTTTAACTTGTGTTGGGCTTCATGGACGGTATCCGCTCCCATCCCGATGGTATCCACATCGTCGACGTAAGTTTCCTCCCTGATTATTGCTGTAGCTCCTGGAAAGTTTGATGCTTCATCGTCCGCCAGCTTCAAGAGCACTCTGATTGCCAGAAAAGGTGCCGATGCTGTCCCAAACGTTACTGTCTCCAGACGAAAGATCTTCAGGTCCTGGCTGGGATGATCTCTCCATAGAATTAGCTGGTAATTCGCATATGGGGTGTCTGCACGAATCTGGCGGTACATTTTCTCCACATCACCAGTGAAGGTAAACCTATACTTTCGCCATCTTAGGACAATGTCGATTACGTTTGTTTGCATCTTAGGGCCCACCATCAACTTGTCGTTTAAGGAAGAGCCAAAAAATGGTTTGAACGTTGCGTCGAAGACGACTCTCAGCTTCGTGGTGGTACTGGATTCCATAACGACGGCGTGATGCTGTATAAAAAAATGGTATGGTGTTTTAAGTATCTCATATGACTCTTCCACCTGGGCCACATTTCCGAGTTGGAGATATTCCTTCATGCATTTGGAGTATTTCATGTATTGCTTTGGATTACTTTGGAGTCGCTTCTCCAACTGCAGAAACCTTCTGACCGCACCTTCGCGTGTTGGGCCCATACTTGGGTACTTTCCACCTTTAAATGGTAGACAGACTTGGTACCGGCCATCAGGTAAACGCGTTGTGTGTTTTTTAAAGTGTTCCTCACACTGTTTATCCTCCTCAGTTTTGAATTTTTCATAGGGTTCTTCCTCTATTTTCCAGAATTTCCGAAGAGTTGTATCGAAGTCCAGTTGTTTGACGAAGCTTTGGACCTTTCTTGGTACTTGCCAAGGAATCTTTCCCAGCAGGATCCATCCCGGATGCGTTTTCTGTGCTATCGGCCCCAAGCCCTCGCAGCTCCGCACCACGTCTCCCAAGATGATATCGGGGTATATGTCGCTGCCAAGAAGTAAGTCTACCTTTGCTGGAATGTTGAACGTTGGATCCGCCAGCTGCAAACCATTCAGGAAAGGCCATTTATTGAAGTTAATTTTGTGGGTCGGAAGAAGCCCAGTCAGGGATTTGAAAACTAAGGCTCGCATTGTACTTGCGAAGTCGGAGATCATCGATTGGAACTCTAGATCGACGATCTTCTGTGATGTTCCACTGCTGACCCTCCCCAGCCCATTAACTTCAATAAACGTTCGCTTCGCCTTTAAGTTTAAACGTTGCACTGCTGTTTCAGTGATGAATGATGCCTCAGATCCAGGATCGATCAAAGCCCTTAGCGTTAAACTACCTCCGCTCGTTGGTCGAACTCGGACCAACGCCGTGGCCAGTAAAACCTGCCTATCTGTATGGATAAGAAGGCTTGTAACATGAGGGTTCGATGTAGGTTGTGTCGTTTGCAGTGGTTGAAACTCTGGTGCGTTGAGATTGACTGTTGACACCTGGTACGTGTAAGTGTGAGTGTGTGGATAAGTGTTGGCTATTTGGGTCGAACTACGTTGAACTGTGTTGGGTTGAATTGGTTTGGTGTGTAGCGCGGGTTGTGAGAATTGTCATTCAGTAGTGAGTGGTGACGTTGTTTGCAGTAATAACAACACTTCGGGCTAGGGCACCTCTGCTTGAAGTGGCTGTATGCAAGACAATTCTCGCATACCTTTACGTTGTAAACGGTTTGTTTCCGCCATTTCGAGACGCGTCTGCAGATAATTTATCCTCTGCAACCTCTTAGCGTCCGCCTTCCCGAAATTCTCAAAATCCTGCTTGAGGGTGGCCGTGGTGTGGTGGTAACATCATTGCTTGTCACGCTACAGGTTCAGGGTTCGAATCCTGATGTCAATAATCATCTATTTATTTCGCATGAAATAAATAAAAAGTCTATCAATTGCGACAGCTTATGTCAATTCTACTGCGAAGGCATAACACTGGCAGTAGGGTGGTCATATGGCTGAAAATGCAACTTGATCGTGATGATGACATCAGGTGGACGGAAAAAAATACTGTGAATCATGAGCAACGACAAAAGCAAAAACAAACAAGCTCCCCAGTTATCTGGACACCCACCCTTGGAGTTCACTGAAACTTAATACCAGCTGAGTTTCAAACCAACTACATCAATCTGTCTTTTTCTCTGTCTCTTCTCCTTTCCTCAAAAACGCCCGTGTCCTAAAATTAGTATAAGGGTATTCATAACCCCTTTCACACGTGCAAATTACAAAAAAAAAAAAATAAAAAAACTGTGCCAGAAAGTTCAGTTGCAGCATACCGTACGACATTTTTTTTTTTTTTTCTATATATATATATTGTATCTCAACAACTACCTTAACCTATGCACTTACTTGCAGTTCTCCAATGTTTCGGACCTCCGTAATTAAATTTTCCAGGACAAGTTGCTACTGCCAGGTGTTGAAGGAAATGTCTCCAATTACAGAAATTTCATGACGCGGGAATTTTAATCTTTATTCCTTTAGAACCGAACACACACTTGATTTCATTAAATATGTTTTAAATCGTAAGATCCACAATTATTATTAAAACTTTACTAATTGTACATACAAACTTTTTTTTTTTTTTGCAGAGTATACTACACACTTTGTTTTCTTTTTGCCTTTTTATAATTGTCGGCTCGAATGGACTAAAAATGTTCGCGATAGAAAAAAACTATATGGAAAAAACTCTATATGCCAGAAAAATCTATATGTAAAATATCGGTAAAAAGTCCGTAATAAAACACCACTTCTTCGTTGTTCAACGTTATAAAAAAGTATATATTAATTCCTTTGTTCTTCTTCTTATATAAATGCAAATTGAGAGCAAGTACATGATTTTAAGCTTTTACATAATACAGGGATTTTATTCAACACTCTATCTATTTATGTGTTGCCGATTGTCTCGAACAGGATCCGATCATACTTTATTTTTGCTCTAGCCATTTGCCACCAGCCACTCTCTCTCTATGGGAGCAATCGCTTAAGAACCCATGTGACGTTTCTACTTGGAAGGAAATGGATAGTTTTCTCACGAAAAGATACCGTGTTCTTGAACCAGTTTCAGATAGGCAAATTACCACTCATTCTAAATCTACTAAAGCTAAGCCCTCCAATCACCAAGTATTTCATACCAAACCCAATCATTTCTGCTGTAAACTGTGCAAGGGAGAACATGGACTTGGGCTTTGTAGTCAATTATTTTTTTTTTTTTATAATTTGCTCGCGCCAAAGAGGATATGAATACTCTTATACTATTACAGAACACGGGCGTTTGTGAAGGAGAGAGAGAGAAAAAAAAATTTAGTGTAGTGGTTTGAAACTTAGATGGTATTAAGTTTCTGTAAACTCCAAGGGCAGTGTCCAGATAACTGGGGAGCTTGTTTGTTTTGCTGTTGTCGTTAATCATGATTCACAGTATTTCTCCCGTCCTCCTGATGTCATCATCACGACCAAGTTGCATGTTCAGAAATATGACCACTCTACTGCCAGTGTTATGCCTTCGCAGTAAGAGTTGACTTAGCTTTTGCAATTGATCTACTTTTTTATTTATTTCATGCGAAATAAATAGATAAATCTTGACATCAGGATTCCAACCGTGAACCAACAGCGTGAAATGCAATGATGTAACCACTATACCACGATACCCTAATTTCTACAAATGTCGGCGGAAGATAGACTCTCTACAGTTAATTCCCTTAAGTATTGTCGAAACTGCCTAGCATCTTCTCATATGATGAAAGATTGCAAGAGCACCCATCGCTCAAGACACCCTTTTACATTCGACACCCACAAATCGAATATCTGTCCCAAATACTTCCGCGAATCCTTTTACACACATCGCACAACACACCGAATACTCAAGTCCACTATACCCCCTGATAATATTTGTGACCCAGTCAATCTTTTATGTTTTCTTAGTCGAGAGAGCAATCATGTGGTTTTAGCTACCGCAGTGGTTGAAATAGAGGCTCTCGGAAACACGTTCCGGTTACGCGCGCTTCTTGACCCGGGTTCAGAAATAGCTTTCATTTCGGAAGAGGCACAAAGGCGTTTAAGACTGCCAACTCACTCTATTCAGGCTCAGATCAGATGAACGCAGTGGTTACTGCTAATGCCTCTACGCTGTGTCCTCTCGTCTTAAAATCCAGATATTCCCCTCAATTCAAGAGAGTCATTGTTCTGCCATCACTGTGATTAGACGTGTTTCGCTCTGTTTCAATTCTAAACACTATTCAAATTTTCCATAATGAATACATTACAGTGCCCTGAGTGCAATCATAGTTTTGTTAACAGTGACTTTCTATTTTCTAAAATTGATAGTCTGTATAAAGAAATTCTAGAATTAAAGAAACTAGTTTCGCGATCTTCATCTGCCATTGAGGCGAAATCTCAAGTGGTTACTCGCTCTCAATCAGCGGGTAAAGTATTGTAACATAATGTAGCATAATAACTACACCCCAAAAGTAAGCAACACAAAATTTCATTCCGAAGTGTCTTTTCGGAATACATTCGAGGTTCGTGTCCAAGGAAGAGAAGGATTATGTCTAAGACGACGTCGCGGAATTAAGAGAGAATTATAACCACAAGAGATTGTTGGCTGCAGCTGTCATCTTGGAATTATTACATCAGAATTTTCTTGTTCCAGTGGTCGAAAAATTTGCTAGAAGTTTCTGGCTATCAGAAATGCGACTATATAAGGACAGATGGCGATCGAGGCAAGGCAGTTGGGTTTTGAACCGCACGAAGAGATTGGAAAAGTGATAATAGCCGAAGTTGTAATTTTGTGATAAATTGAAAGTTAAGAGTTAACAAAAAGAAGTAATTAGTTTGGATTTGTGAATTAAGTAATTTAAAGGAGATAAAGTGATTTGAGAAGAAAGAGACCTTGTAAGGAAGGAATTTGCGAAGAATAGTACAGTGTGAACTTGAATTGTTCTATAGACTAGAAAAAAAAGAAATAATCTCACAGAATAACGTTTTATCTATTCGAGCCGTAGCTCACATATTACATTGGTGTCAGAAGTGGGATAAAACTTATTCTGTGAATAACTATTTCCGTGGTGTGAAATTGCACAATAAAAAAAAAAACCATTTCTGTGTTGAGTTAATTAGTTGCGCAAAATGGGTCGCAAATTGGGAAAACTAACTATAATTCAACTAAAGGTAGAACTCAGTAAGCGGAATCTCGACACAACTGGGGGAAAATATGCCCTAATGATCCGTCTGGAAGAAGCAATAAAGCAGGAAGGTGAAAATCCGCATGACCTAGAGTTTGACGTGGAAGAGGAACCGGCAAGTACAGTAGCCGACCCGGGTATAACAGGTCTGCTCCTGCAACTTAAGTCAGTCATGGACGAACAAAGGAAAGCAATAGAAAACCAAAAGAAGTCTCTGGAATTTAAGCTCGATGACCAAAAGAAAGCAATAGACGACCAAAAGAACTCTCTAGAACTTAAGCTTGAGGAACAAAAGAATTCTCTAGAACTTAAGCTTGAGGAACAAAAGAATTCTCTAGAACTTAAGCTGGACGAACAAAAGAATTCTCTAGATGCTCTGGAAAGCAGACTCGATGAGCAAAACAAGAACTTGGAATCCAAATTCGAAGCGATCGAAGAAAAAATCGAGAAGGTCGAGACGTAACTCGAAAAAGTCGAAACTAGATTCGATGAAAACTTTGATTCGATGAAAACATTCTGTGAAGAGACAGAAAGCACGGGAATATTCCACTGACGGTCTGAGAAGAAAGGAGATGCAGCCTCCTATCTTCGATGGTCAAACATCATGGCCAATTTATAAGAGGCAATTCGAAGCAGTCGCAATGACCAATAGCTGGGACGATGAAGAGAAGTCTATTGCACTCACGCTTGCACTGAGGGGTCCTGCTGCGGAGCTCTTGCAGACCATCCCGGAAGATAAACAGCAGAACTACGATTCTCTGGTTCAGGCTATCTAGATGCGGTATGGGGGTGAACACATGCAGCAGGTGTACAGGGTTCAGCTGCGTAGTCGAGTCCAGAAAAGGGGGGAAACGCTCCAACAGTTGCAAGCGGATATAGAACGACTAGCCCATCTTTCATACCCTAAAGCCGGTGAGGAGCTTATCAACGAAATGGCAGTGGAAGCTTTTATTCAGGCCATAGAGGACAGACAACTTCAAATGGCTGTAAGGATGGCTGAAAAGCGAACACTCCCCGAGGCATTGGCATTCGCTTTGTCAATGAAGGCTGCGGACCAAGCATACCAGGGAATACACCGTGTCAGGGAAATGTCCGTCGTGGAATGCTCATGCCAGAGAACAGAAAAGGATCAAAAGGAGTGAGAACCGATCCAGAGAAGGTCGAAGCTGTGAAAAACTGGCCAGTCCCCAAAGATAAACATCAACTAAGGAGCTTCCTGGGCCTAGCCACCTACTACAGACGGTTCATGAAGGATTTTGCCGAGATCGCGAAGAGCCTGCACCAGTTGACGGAAAAGGGAAACAATTCAAATGGTCAACTGAGTGCGAGAAGAGCTTCAAGGCACTTAAACAACGGCTATGCGATGCCCCGATACTAGCTTACCCCACTCCCGGGGAAACGTTCATTGTGGATGCAGATGCTAGTAATGTCGGGGTAGGAGCCGTACGCTCCGAGGTGCATGATGGCCAAGAGAAGGTGGTTGCATACTTCAGCAAGGTGCTCTCTAAGCCAGAAAGGAACTACTGCGTGACAAGCGGGAACTTCTAGATTTGATCTTGGCTACGAAGCATTTTCACAAATACCTCTATGGGAGGAAGTTCGTTTTTCGCACAGACCATGCAGCCTTAAAATGGCTATTACAGTTCATGAGTCTGAGGGTCAGGTCGCAAGATGGATCGAAAGGCTGCAAATATACGACTACGAAATACAGCATCGTAAAGGAAAACTCCACTCTAATGCGAATGCACTGTCCCGGCGACCATGCAGAACGGATTGTAATCATTGTGCGCATCAGGAAGAACGGGAGCTGGTTTCCATCCAAAGACCAAGAGCTGAACCTATCGCCGGCTGGAGCGTAGATGAGATCCGGAACGCTCAGAAGGAAGACCCGGATATTGAGGAGATTCTGGCCTGGAAGGAGAACATGCAGAAACCGGATCATCATAACATCCCTCACAGAAGCCCGACCTTAAAGGCATATTTTGCGCAGTAGGACTCCCTCCATGTCCAAGAAGGTGTTCTGAGAAAAAAATGGGAATCCTCCGACGGAAGGTCATTTGTAATGCAGCTTGTCGTACCGCGGACGAGGGTCAACTAGGTGTTATAGGAAATGCATGGCAGGGCGTCCGGAGGCCACTTGGGAGTGAATAAGACGCTAGAAAAGGTACGAGAACGCTTTTATTGGTTAAAAGCGAAGGAAGATGCCGAAGACTGGTGCAGAGAATGCGACGTGTGTGCAGCTAGCAAGGGTCCGAGAATCCAAACTCGAGGTAAGATGCACCAATACAACGTGGGAGCACCTTTCGAATGAATCGCCATTGACATCGCAGGGCCCTTTCCGGAAACCGACAATGGTAATCGGTATATAATCGTAGTAATGGACTACTTCAGTAAGTGGCCGGAAGCGTTTCCGATCCCTAACCAGGAAGCCAGAACCGTGGCGGAGCAGATCGTCTACAATTGGGTGAGCAGATTCGGTGTGCCCTTGGAATTGCATTCTGACCATGGGCGGAATTTTGAGTCAAGAATCTTCCAAGAGATTTGTCAACTACTCGGAATCAAAAAGACACGGACAACCCCGCTTCATTCACAGTCGGACGGTGTGGTGGAGCGTTTCAATAGGACTTTGGACGAACATCTCTCGAAGGTCGTAGGTGACTACCAACGGGATTGGGACCGGCAGATTCCCTTGTTTTTGATGGCCTATAGAAGTGCCGTGCATAGCGCTACTCGACATACGCCGTTCGAAATCCTGTTTGGTAGAATAATGTAACATAATGTAGCATAATAACTACGCCCTCAAACAGGCAACACATTCCGAAGTCACTTTTCATTCGAGGTTCGTGTACGGATTATTTCTAAGACGACGTCGCAGAATTAAGAGAGAATTATAACCGCAAGAGAATTATAACCGCAAGAGAATTATAACCGCAAGAGAATTATAACCGCAAGAGTTTATTGGCTGCAGCTGTCATCTTGTAATTATTGCATCAGAATTTTCTTGTTCCAGTGGTCGAAAAATTTGCTAGAAGTTTCTGGCTATCAGAAATGCGACTATATAAGGACAGATGGCGATCGAGGCAAGGCAGTTGGGTTTAGAACCGCACGAAGAGATTAGAAAAGTGATAAAAGCCGAAGTTGTAATTTTGTGATAAATTGAAAGTTAAGAGTTAACAAAAAGAAGTAATTACTTTGGATTTGTGAATTAAGTAATTGAAAGGAGATAAAGTGATTTGAGAAGAAAGAGACCTTGTAAGGAAGGAATTTGCGAAGAATAGAATAGTGTGAACTTGAATTGTTCTATAGACTAGAAAATAAAGAAATAATCTCACAGAATAACGTTTTATCTACTCGAGCCGTAGCTCGCATATTACAATATTAAGCTAAGCACAGCCAAATATAAAGATGATAAAAGTATTTTTGTAATACAAGTACCAAGAAACATAATATCAGCAAAAAGATCTTTACTTTTCCCCGTTGCAAATTTAAATTCAGAAGAACTTGTGTTTGAAAGCCAAGAAATCATAGAAATTAAAAAAACTATGTATGATTACAGGAATAATCCTAATATGAACATCCTAAAAGAAACAAAACTTTGTATTTATCAACATAATTCTACTAAAAGAAAAATTAATGAAACGAAATTATTCGAATTGAAATCAGGGCTTTTTTTTAAAGAAGAATATTAATACATCAATTACAAGCAATTTTGATGACAGAAATATATACTTAACAGGAAATTATTTAATCTCATTCCATAATTGTGAGATAAAAATTATTAACCATAAGGAAGAGCATTTTGTAATTCCGATTAGCTTTAAGATAAATGAAACAAAGGCACAACTTACATTCGATGAAATTATCATTAACCAAATCAAAAATATAGATAGCATAAAGGAACTAAAATTTGACAGGAAAACAAATTTTACATTTAATTTGATAACGTTAATTGCGGTCTTAATGATAATTTTAATTTTGATATTGTTGTACATTCATTTTAAAAGAAAATACAAAACAATTCATATTGTAGCATAATAATAACTACGCTCCCTAAAAGTATGATGCAACAAATTCCGAAGTGCCTTTTCATTCTGGCAGAATTTTGGTTCGAAGTGTCCTTTCATTCGAGGTTCGTGTCTGCGATGATGTCTCCACAGCTCATGTCAACAAAAGAGAACAAGAGAGAATTATAACTGCACGAAATGATTGTTATCTTGGAATTATTACATCAGAATTTTTCTTGTTCCAGTGGTCGAAGAATTTGCTAGAAGTTTCTGGCTATCAGAAACTTCTGCTATATAAGGACAGATGGCGATCAAAAACGGGCAGTAGTTTCTAAACTGTGGCGAAGAGATTAGAAAAGTGATAATGGGCGAAGTTGTAATTTTGTGATAAATTGAAAGTTGAGATTTAACAAGAAGAAGTAATTAGTTTGGATTTGTGAATTAAGTAATTGAAAGGAGATAAAGTGATTTGAGAGGACAGAGACCTTGTAAGAAAAGAATTGCGAAGAATAGTATAGTGTGAACCTGAATTGTTCTATAGACTAGAAAATCAAAAAATAATTTCACAGAATATTGTTTTATCTACTCGAGCCGTAGCTTGCATTTTACATTGGTGTCAGAAGTGGGATAAAACTTATTCTGTGAATAACTATTTCCGTGGTGTGAAATTGCACAATAAAAATAAAAAAAAAAAAAAAAAAAAAAAAAAAAATTTCTGTGTTGAGTTAATTAGTTGCGCAAAATGGGTCGCAAATTAGTAAAACTAACTATAACTCAACTAAAGGCAGAACTCAGTAAGCGGAACCTCGACACAACTGGGGGAAAAGATGCTGATTCGTTTGGAAGAAGCAGTAACGCACGAAGGTGAAAATCCGCACGACGTAGAGTTTGACGTAGAAGAGGAACCAGCAAGTACAGCAGCCGACCCGGGTATAACAAGTTTGCTCCTGCAACTTAAGTTAGTCTTGGACGAACAAAAGAAAGCAATAGAAGACCAAAGGAATTCTATAGAACTTAAGCTGGACGACCAAAAGAAAGCAATGGGCGAACAAAAGAATTCTCTAGAATTTAAGCTGGATGAACAAAAGAATTCTCTAGAACTTAAGCTGGACGAACAAAAGAATTCTCTAGATGCTCTGGAAAGCAAACTTGATGAGCAAAACAAGAACTTGGAATCCAAATTCGAAGCGATCGAAGAGAAAATCGAGAAGATCGAGACGCAACTCGAAAAAGTCGAAACTAGATTCGATGAAAACTTTGAGAAGCAAGAAACTCAGTTCGGGAAGATAGAGACTCAGTTCGAAAAAGTAGAAAAGCAAGTCGAAAATCTTACTAAGGAACTCAGCAACGTGAAGAGACAGAAAGCACGGGAATATTCCACTGACGGTCTGAGAAGAAAGGAGATGCAGCCTCCTATCTTCGATGGTCAAACATCATGGCCAATTTATAAAAGGCAATTCGAAGCGGCCGCAATGACCAATAGCTGGGACGATGAAGAGAAGTCCATTGCACTCACACTTGCACTGAGGGGTCCAGCTGCGGAGCTCTTGCAGACCATCCCGGAAGATAAACAGCAGAACTACGACTCTCTGGTTCAGGCTATCGAGAGGCGGTTTGGGGATGAACACATGCAGCAGGTGTACAGGGTTCAGCTGCGTAGTCGAGTCCAGGAAAGGGGGGAAACGCTCCAACAGTTGCAAGCGGATATAGAACGACTAGCCCATCTTTCATACCCTAAAGCCGGTGAGGAGCTTATCAACGAAATGGCAGTGGAAGCTTTTATTCAGGCCATAGAGGACAGACAACTGCAAATGACTGTAAGGATGGCTGAAAAGCGAACACTCCCCGAGGCATTGGCATTCGCTTTGTCAGTGAAGCTGCGGAGCAAGCATACCAGGGAATACACCGTGTCAGGGAGATGTCCGTCGTGGAATACTCATGCCAGAGAACAGCCGTCATGGATGAAGACAAAGCTCGCGAAAGTCAAATTCGTTGTTGGAATTGCAACCAAACCGGAAACTTACAACGGCAGTGCAGGAGTGCACCTAGACGAGGAAATTGTCCACATTGCGGAAGTAGGAGAAACAGAGAGGAAGCATCCTGTCGGTCAGACTTCAAAAAATCAGCAGTCGGGAAATGCGTAAGGACCAACTTCGCGGGGCAGAAGTTGATTACTGGAATCGAGGCCCCCAGGACCACCATTCAAGTTTCGCAAACCAAACGGTTTAACAAGAGCCTGACAGTGGAGGCACTAATCAACAAGAAGAAGTGCGTAGCCACCATCGACACAGGCGCCACTGCCTCCATTGTAAGAAGAGATATCGTCAAAAGCTCCTGGCTGCACAACACCAACAGCTACTGCCTGAAGACTGCAACAGGGGAAATGGCGAAGGTATTTGGAGAAGTTCGTCTTACGATTACTCTGGCGGGACTGAAGTTCTCCCATGCGTTTCTGGTGGCAGATATATGCGACGAGTGCATCATCGGAATAGACTTCATGAAAGCAAATTAAGTAATCTTGGACATCGGGATGCAAGCACTGAGGTATCGAAATGTGGAGATTCCGATGGTGTACGGAAACGAGAATGCCGTAACTCTCAGGACAGTTATCAGCAAAGACGAAGTTTTGCCGCCGTCTTCAGAGACAATCATTTGGACGAAGCTGGAAGGTGATCTTGGGAGCCACCGATTCTACATAGTAGAACCAGACCCAGAGAAGAATTCTCAAGACTACATCGTGGGAAAGACGTTAGTCGAACCAAAGAACACTATGGTTCCAATGAGAGTTTTGAACACAAGACCACACACTGTCAAACTAAGGCGAGGGTAGGTGACTGGAAAATGCACGCCGATTACCGCCGTCGCTACAATATCTGAACGCGATGCTCCAAAACCTCTCCCATCACCTTGGACAGCGGAAACGAGAGAGACGATTCTCCAGTCCAGTGTGCTGAATCAGGAGCAGCGAACTATGGCAGAGAATCTTATCAATGAGTATGCTGATGCATTTCCCTCACAGGACGGAGAATACGGCCGAACACACCTGGTACAACATCGAATAGACACTGGTGATACTAGACCAATTCGTCAGCTTGCTAGGCACCTTCCATTGGCAAAGCAGACAGAAGTTGCAGAATGGTGTCGGCAATGGAGAAAGAAGGTCTGATTGAAAGTTCCAAAAGTCCGTGGGCATCACCGGTTGTACTGGTTAAGAAGAAAGATGGCAGCACGCGGTTCTGCGTGGACTATCGGCAGCTCAATTACGTCACCAAGAAAGACAGCTACCCTCTGCCACGGATTGACGACACGCTAGACACACTATCAGGAGCCCGATGGTTTTCCACTCTCGACTTAAAGAGTGGCTACTGGCAGGTACAGATCCATCCAGAAGGCCGGGAGAAAACCGCCTTCACCGCAGGAAATGGGCTATGGCAATTCACGGTAATGCCATTCGGGCTGTGCAATGCTCCGGCGACTTTCGAGCGATTGATGGAATGTGTCCGGCAAGGGTTAACATGGAAAACCTGTTTGGTATACTTGGATGATGTCATCGTCGTAGGAAAAACGTTTGCGCAACACCGAGACAATCTAAGGGATGTGTTTCAAAGGCTTCGAAGTGCCCACCTGAAGCTCAACCCCAAGAAGTGCGCCCTGTTTAGAGCAGAAGTCAAGTATTTGGGGCACATAATTTCAGCGAAAGGAGTGAGAACCGATCCGGAGAAGGTCGAAGCGGTGAAAAACTGGCCAGTCCCCAAGGATAAACACCAACTAAGGAGCTTCATGGGCCTAGCCACCTACTACAGACGGTTCGTGAAGGATTTTGCCGGGATCGCAAAGAGACTGCACAAGTTGACGGAAAAGGGAAAACAAATTCAAATGGTCAATTGAGTGCGAGAAGAGCATCAAGGCACTTAAACAACGGCTATGCGATGCCCCGATACTGGCTTATCCCACTCCCGGGGAAACGTTCATTGTGGATGCAGATGCTAGTAATGTCGGGGTAGGAGCCGTACTCTCCCAGGTGCATGACGGCCAAGAGAAGGTGGTTGCGTACTTCAGCAAGGTGCTCTCTAAGCCAGAAAGGAACTACTGCGTGACAAGGAGAGAACTTCTAGCTTTGATCCTGGCTACGAAGCATTTTCACAAATACCTCTATGGGAGGAAGTTCGTTCTTCGCACAGACCATGCAGCCTTAAAATGGCTATTACAAAGAATGAGAGCCGAACCTGTCGCCGGCTGGAGCGTAGATGAGATCCGGAACGCTCAGAAGGAAGACCCGGATATCGAGCCGATTCTGGCCTGGAAGGAGAACATGGAGAAACCGGATCATCAGGACATTTCTCACAGTAGCCCGACCTTAAAGGCATATTTTGCGCAGTAGGACTCCCTCCATGTCCAAGAAGGTGTTCTGAGAAGAAAATGGGAATCCTCCGACGGAAAGTCGTTTGTAATGCAGCTTGTCGTACCGCGGACGAGGGTCAAGGAGGTGTTACAGGAAATGCATGGCGGGGCGACCGGAGGCCACTTGGGAGTGAATAAGACGCTAGAAAAGGTACGAGAACGTTTTTATTGGTTAAAAGCGAAGGAAGATATCGAAGACTGGTGCAGGAAATGCGACGTGTGTGCAGCTAGCAAGGGTCCGAGAATCAAAACGCGAGGTAAGATGAACCAATACAACGTGGGAGCACCTTTCGAACGAATCGCCATCGACATCGCAGGGCCCTTTCCGGAAACCGACAATGGTAATCGGTATATACTCGTAGTGATGGACTACTTCAGTAAGTGGCCGGAAGCGTTTCCGATCCCTAACCAGGAAGCCAGAACCGTGGCGGAGCAGATCGTCTACAATTGGGTTAGCAGATTCGGTGTGCCCTTGGAATTGCATTCTGACCAAGGGCGGAACTTCGAGTCAAGAATCTTCCAAGAGATGTGTCAACTACTCGGAATCAAAAAGACAAGGACAACCCCGCTTCATCCACAGTCGGACGGTATGGTGGAGTGTTTCAGTAGGACTTTGGACGAACATCTCTCGAAGGTCATAGGTGACTACCAACGGGATGGGGACCGGCAGATTCCCTTGTTTTTGATGGCCTATAGAAGTGCCGTGCATAGCACTACTCGACATACGCCGTTCGAAATCTTATTTGGTGGAATATCTCGTTTACCCAGTGAGGTGAAATTTGGATCTCCTACCAATGAGCCCAGAAATGAAGAAGAGTACGTGGCGGACCTTAGGGAAAGGCTTAGGGACATACACCAAAGGACCAGAAGCCAGATTAAGATAACGAGCGACCGCATGAATACCAGGTATGATGCCAAGGCAACAACGTCAGGATTCCAGGAAGGAGATTTGGTGTGGCTGTATAATCCCTATCGCCAAAAGGGGAAATCACCTAAATTGCAGCGGAACTGGGAAGGTCCCTACAGAATAGTAACCCGCATTAACGATATTGTCTACCGCATCCAGCGAGGTCCAAGGACCAAAATGAAAGTGGTTGATGTGGACCGACTGACCGAAGTGAGGACGCACTTGCTCGGGACGAACAAGTCTAAGTGGGGGGCAGTGTAACATAATGTAGCATAATAACTACGCCCAAAAGTAAGCAACACAAAATTACATTCCGAAGTGTCTTTTCGGAACATATTCGAGGTTCGTGTCCACGGAAGGGAAGGAATATGTATAAGACGACTTCGCGGAATTTAGAGAGAATTATAACCACAAGAAATTATTGGCTGCAGCTGTCATCTTGGAATTATTACATCAGAATTTTCTCGTTCCAGTGGTCGAAGAATTTGCTAGAAGTTTCTGAAATCAGAAATGCGATTATACAAGACAGATGGCGATCGATTCAGGGGCAGTTGGTTTTCGAACCACACGAAGAGATTGGAATAGTGATAATGGCGAAGTTGTAATTTTGTGATAAATTGAAAGTTAAGAATTAACAAGAAGAAGTAATTATTTTGGATTTGTGAATTAAGTAATTGTAATGAAAAGAAAGAGACTTTGTAGGAAAAGAATTTACGGAGAATAGTATAGTGTGAACTTAAATTGTTCTATAGACTAGAAAATAAAGAAATAATCTCACAGAATAACGTTTTATCTACTCGAGCCGTAGCTCGCATATTACAATATGTTAGTTTAAACAACTTTTGTAAATTTCTTTTCTAAATCAATTTTTTTTTATTGAGCTACGGAATTGTAAATTTGGGGTTGTTAATGGAAATGAGCTACGGAATTGTAAATTTTGGGTTGTTAATGGAAATGGATGGACTTTACTTCCACGATGTAAATTCGATGGACTTTACTTCCAATACTTTAGAACAAAGAAAAATATGTATATAGAAGAAGGAAACGCACCGATCTAAACGTTACAAGGTTCTTTATTCGAGTGTACTTTGACTTTTCATTTAAGAGTATTTATGCCTTTGTTATTTGCTTTAGATTTTTGGCGAGAAGTACAATTTGCCAATGTATTTGTTGCATATGTTTGGCGGATTTTGTGTATAAACGAATAGACGAATAAATTGCAAATGTATTTACAAAAACATAGAATTTGAACTAGTTGTGTTCGTTTTAATTTAATTTTTACTTTTTGAAGAACTGTCAATGTTGAAGTCGTCACTCTGCTATCCTTGGTTTTAATCGCCAACAGAAGGAGTCCGGCGGTCTGTTTACACTTCAACATTGCCGGCCACCTTGCAACATAGTTTGCAATAACATTCAGTACTTTATATTTATTCAAAGGTGGTAGTTTTTTTGTTATCGGAGGGACTACACTCACTCCTTTGTCGAAGGTTATGTTAGTAGGGGAAGAAATACAATTTTTTTTTTGTTTTGTTTAACCTATGTATAAAGTTTTTCTGAAGAACATTTTAAATTCATGGATTTACATTTAAAGTTGTATAATGCATTAAAGATCAATAAATGAAACCTGTGAAATATTTTCAAAAATGTAGACGACATACTCGTAAACTGACAATATTCAAAAAGAGTGACAAGTTTGACTATTAGGCGTTAAAGGGTACCTTGCTGGGTACGATGGTCTGCAATGCGGGCTTTTCCGCCTGCACCTAGATATACCTTCATGACTCTACCTAATAACCACTCATTAGGGGGTAAACTTTCATCTTTCACGACGACAAGATGATCTACTGAAACGTTTCATTGTGTTAATTTCCATTTATACCTGTGATGGAGTTCCTTAAGGTACTCTTCCTTCCACCGAATGCAAAACTGTTGATGTAGAAGTTTCACTTTCTCCCACTTATGAACAAGGTTAACAGAATGGTGAGTTTTATCAGGCTCAGGTATAGCCAGAAGCGGAGCACCTCTTAAAAAATGTCCAGGTGTTAAGGGTGGAATATCAGAGGGATTTTCAGATATAGGTGATATGGGCTGGGAGTTAAGGCAAGTTTCGAGAAAGCAGAGTTGAGAACTCTTCAAAGGTGAATTTTGTATCCCCAGCTACCTTCCGGAAGTGTGATTTGAATCTCTTAACCCCTGCTTCCCATAAGCCTCCCATATGAGGAGCACCTGGGGGGATAAACTTCCATTGAAGGATGTCCTTGTATTTGTCGACCACATGTGAGGCAAAACTTCGAGTGAATGCTTTGAGATCTCGCTCAAGAATTTTATTGGCTCCCACGAAATTGGTTCCGTTATCGAAAAAGATGGTTTTGGAAACACCAACGGGGAACGAATCTTGAGAAGGCTGCTAAGAAAACAGAAGTTGATAGGTCACTAGCGGCTTTCAAATGGATTGCTTTGGTGGAGAAACAAACGAAAAGGCAGACATAAACTTTGGAGACCCTACAGTTTCGACCCGAAAAACTTTTAATATTGAATGGATCCGCAAAATCCATGCCATTTGTGAAAACGGGAATAGTAAAGGTGGTGCATTCGGTGGGTAACGCAGCCATAATTTGCGCTCGGGATTTCCTTTAGTGTAAGTTGCAAATCTTGCACATCTTTAAACGAGCTTTAATCAAATTTTTAATTTTGGATATCCAGAATTCTGAGTGTATTAATCGTATAACCAGTTGGTTCCCATCATGGATGGCTATCTTATGCACAAAATCTATTAAAATTTTACTAAGGTAAGATTGATAGAGCAATATCAATGGGTCATTATAGGTAAGTGTAGAGCAGGCTAGGCGCCCATTTGAAATCGAAACACGTGGTTCATTACCCGTAGTGCTCTTGACCAGCAGGAAAATCAATTGAGAATAGTTTCCACATTTGGAGCCAAGGTAGCCAAGAAGGTTTAAATTTTTCGGCATTCGAGCAAGCTTTCGCTCTGTTCCGATGGGATAGAATATGGCCAACACTCCTGGGGTTTGGAAAACCATGCAGGACCATTCCACCACAATGAGTTATTCTTTTATTCATATGGTGCTAAACCACGGGTACTTAAATCGGCCGGGTTGTCACTTGACGTTCCATGCGTCCACTTATGAGTGCCCACATTTTGGGTTATCTGGGAGACTCTATTCCCTACAAAGGTTTCCAAGCGCAAGGCGGTTTATTTAGCCACGTTAAGACTATGGAGCTGTCTGTCCATAAGTGAATGCCAGAAATGGAATTGTTTAAATGGGGTCCGAGTTTTTTATTAAGTTTTGTTAGGGTCAGTTGCTTCACCGGAGATTAGTTTTCGAGCAGAGAAGATAAGAGGAAAGGTGTTATTTTCGCATGGCATGCGGATGTATAGGGCCGCCGCATAAGCGCGCTCGGAGACATCGCTAATCCCATGCAACTGAGCGGATATGAAAGGAGTAAACTCTATCCATCTTGGAACTTTAATGTGCTGAATGTCCGGGAGGGTTGTTATGAAGTTTTTCCACCTGAGATAAGTTGTGGGTTCGAGTGGGCTGTCCCATCCAGTATTATCTTTCTAAATCTGCTGCATTATAACCTCAGATACTATAATAACTGAGGATAGCCATCCAGCTGGATCAAACAATTTAGCTATGATTGAAAGAGCAGATCGTTTAGTCACCTGAGAGGCGTTATTTTGATCTTTCAACGGCTCGATAAAGAATTCGAAAATGTCAATTTGGGCATTCCAATTGATGCCTAACATCTTGGTGGAACTCTTATCGTCCAACTTTAGAAAATTTTTGTCCAGGAGTTCTTTTGCTGTGAAACTTTCTAGCAACTCGGGAGAATTTGAAGTCCATTTTCGCAGGCAGAATCCAGCGTATATCGTGGGCGCCAGACAGCACATCGTCGACATAAAATTTGTTTCTTAAAATTGATGACGCTAGAGGGAGCTCATCTTTGACACCATCGGACAATTGAAGAAGGGTGCGAATGGCCAAATATTGGGCGCAATTGAATCCAAAAGTTACGGTTTTCAATTCATAATCAATCATAAGAGAACTATGGCCTTTTCGGAGTAGAATACGTTGAAAGGGTGCACCAATATTTGACGATACATCTTTGTAATGTGTGCGTTGACCACTTATTTGTAGAAATGCCAGTTTACTAGAAGGGTAGTAAGATCGGCTTGAAGACTTGGACCGATGTACAGTACATCATTCAATCGGACACCGGTGCTAGTGGGGTTCGAATCGTTAAACACAACCCGTAATTTGGTAGTGAGACTATCTGGTTTTACGACTGCATGATGTGGCAAATAATACGAAGAAACAATATCGTCCTTAATACTTTCTCGGGACGCAACTGGCTTCATCTGATTAAGGGTGGAATATTCGTCAAGAACATAAATACAGTTTTTCTAAAAACTTGGGGTAGTGGACAATGACTTTTCAAGGCGCAGAAATCTACTCATAGCAATGTCTTGCGAATGACCAAGTGTCCCAGCATTGGCTCTAAAAGGAAGTTTGACCGTATACCTACCCTCCGAAGTTCGAACAGTGGATTCCCGATACAGTTGTTCACATATCTCGTCCTAAGGCGATAGGGTTTCGGCTCAGTGATTTCTTCGACTTCCCAAAATTTGGATAACTCTTTATCGAGAGGAGTGTCACAGTAGAAAGAAACAAATGTTGTGAATGTTTTTAGAGTGGGTTTAACGAGAGGGCCGGTCAAAATCCATCCGAAAATCGTATTTTGAGCAACTTGGTAACCAAACACTTTAGATTTAACCCCGTCTTGTAAGATTGATGGATAGATGTCTTCTCCTATAACGAGGTCCACCTTTGCACTTCGGTAAAACCATGGGTCAGCCAACTGAAAATCAACTGCTTCTGAAACTTCAAAAATATCGACTGTATGGGATGATAAGTCTTCGGTCAACCGTTTCAGAACGATTGCATTAGCCCCAATTGAAAATTAATTTATTTATTTATTTATTCATTCACCTTACAAGTGTATAAACTTATTCTAGACTACTCATACATATACAACAATTCATAATAAAACAGTTACAAGGAAAAAAAATTATAGTTATAATATTTATAAGGAGGTCATAAAAGCAATTTTACAAATTCTTCTGTTTACATTAAAACCAATCACATTTTCATACATATTGTAATTAACGCAAGCCATAGATATAGGATCATTCTCCCCATAGTTAGTACTTTGTTTAGAAACATAAAAAAAAATTGTTCTCCTTACGTCGCAGAATACGAGAAGGAGCATAAACGTTAATCATCGAAAGTAAAAGTGGAAAATCAATGTGCGCCGTTATGACGTCATGTGCAAATAGAACCGAGTAGTATATTTTTCTTTTAGTAAGAGGTTTTAGATCAATTAGTGCGCACCTAGCTGTGTATGTTGGCAAACTGCCATTCCAGAACATTTTTCGAAGAGCAAATTTCGTAAACCTTTTTGAATTTTTTCAATACGATTCTTAGCATTGCAGTAGTAAGGATTCCAAACTACGCAACAGTATTCTAATATAGAACGTACTAAAGAATTGTAAAGGGATTTAGGAGTATACGGGTCTTGAAAATCTTTTGAATTCTGAAACAGAAAACTCAACATACGATTCGCCTTGCAAACTATTTAATCGAAGTGCAATGAAAAAGTTAGTTTAGTATCAAAAATCACTCCTAAGTCTTTTTGATCAGTAACTCGTTTTAGAACCGAGTTCTGAATTCAGTACTCATAGACAATAGGCGATCTTATCCTTTTGAAGCTTATAACCGAGCATTTCTTAACGTTGAAATACAATCCATTTGAACTTCACCAGTCATTTACATGGTTAACATCATTTTGCAGTTCCAAAGCATCAGATACAGATTTTACAGACCTAAAAATCTTTAAGTCATCTGCATACAATAGACATTTGGAATAAGAAACACAAGACGACAAGTCATTGACGAAGAGCAGAAAGAGAAGAGGACCCAAGTGACTTCCTTGGGGAACACCCGAGTAATTTCAGATCTCATTAGACAGCACACATCCTATCTTCACGTACTGCTTACGATTAATCAAATAACTTTTGATCCAACGCAAGATACTAGAGTGAAAACCAAACAATTCAAGCTTCTTAACAAGAACGTTATGTTGCACCCGGTCAAAAGCTTTAGAGAAGTCAGTATATATACAGTGAACTTGAAGGCGTTTTTCCATATTTTGGATACAATAGTTTGTAAAAATTACTAGATTTGTAGAAGTTGACCTACTGCTTACAAAACCATGTTGATATTCAGAAATCTGGTTGCGCACCGCAGAATATAACTTCTTTTTAACAATGGCTTCAAATATTTTAGGTATTAATTGCAACTTAGCAATAGGTCTATAATTATCGATTATTCTTTTGGACCCCGATTTGTGAATGGGTGTTATATATGAGTCCTTCCAGCAATCTAAAAATTCACCACACCACAGAGACATATTAAATAGAGTTTTTAAAAGCTGAACCAGACTAAGTCTATAGGCTCTTATAAACAAAGGCGACAATTATCAGGTGCAACGATTGCACTCGAATCAAGAGACGACAACTCAAGGAGAATTTAATCTTCAGTTAAAGAAAGGAAACCTAAATTTGTTACGGGTTCACTATGAGATGTTGCACTATAATTTATGAACTCGTTAACGAAATTTGATTGAAAAAACGAAGCAAACATATCACAAATATGCTTTAAGTCATCACTGGTGGCTCAGTTATAAGTCATAGTGGAAGGTATACCTAGTGAATTACGTTTAGTATTTATGAATTTCCAGAAACTTTTAGAATCGTTTTTAATATTGGACTCGATTGAAGAAATATATTGCCTATATACGAATTCCTTTAAAAACTCATACTCCCTTCTTAACTGACAGAACTCACCACTCTGAGATATACTAGATTTACTCTTTTTACACATCTTATTCATAACATTCTTCAATCTAGACAAACTTTTGTTAAACCAGATGGGCTTATTAAAATTTTTCGTACGTTTTACGGGCACAAAAGTTGATATTGTAGAATCAATTACGTTTACAAACATAGTAAAAGCTACATTTAAATTGGGGCTATCAAGAATGTTTTGCCAATTAACTGAGCTTAAATAATTATTTATTGCAGTATAGTTCGCCTTAACATAATCAAGTTTTACGTTCACATTATATTTATCAGAGCTAAATGGATTTAAAATATTCAAATTGAAAGAAATTTGCAATGCATTATGAAAAATGCTATTATTTAATAATGGAAAATCAGCTTCAGTCACAGAAGCCTCAAGTTCCTCATTTATAAACACCAGATCTAGAATTCTTCCCACGCTGTTAGAAACTTCATTTACTTGGTAAAGACAAAGTGTCAATTACTTGAAGTTCATACTCTTTTATAACATTGAATGGAAATACGCGTTTATCTTCTTCCGAAAAAATCCATTTAACATCATATAAATTGAAATCACCAAGAACTACGGCATAAGATTTGTAATCTAAATTCTTGACAATACTATAAACATTATTCATATGAGCTTTATAAATAGCATTATCTGCATACGGGGGAATGTAAGAAACAAACAAATATATTTGAATTAAGTTCGCATATTTAGAAGTAAAAAAATCAACACACTCGCAAATTTGTTCAATCAAACCCGAACAATCAGATAATGCAACTTGTCTACTTTTATAACATGAACGAACCGCCAACAGCACACAGCCTCCTCTTTCAAAGCCAGTTGGAATATGACATCGATCATTCCGGTATACATCAAACTCGTTGGTAAGTAATTCAGCGGAAAATATATTGTCATGCAACCAAGTCGGTTAAGACAATGACACCATATAGGCAATCAGCAGCAGCGAGAAAGAATTGGTTTGTTTTGGTTCTCATTCCTCCTACGTTATGATAGTAGAGAGAGAGAGAGACTCAAATGCATTCGGCAACGGCAAATCAGCATCAGCAACTGTAGCAGCAGTACGTAAATGTCGCACTATGTTTGAACAGTTGGGTTCAGAGTGCGCCTTTCGTTTTTTGATTGGAATTTAAATGCACGAACACAAATTCCACTTTGCCAGATATCAGTGTTGAGAAGACGGGTTATCATATCATCTGGTAGGCCCAGCTTAAAGTTTATATGTTTGAGTTCGTTTTCGTCGGTGCAAGTTTAATCAACTTGTAGTATTTCAACTTCGATTCATCATCATCTCATCATCTCATCTGTTTAATGCAGATGAGACATACGCAAGTACTGACTGAGCTGTAGTAGTTGGCTTGAAAGATGATAAATGCAGCCATTTCAATTGAGTTATGACTTCCAATTGCAATCCAATTGTAGAGTTGTTGTTCAGATTGGTTTCAATGAGCACTTCTCTGTCAGAATGCGTAGTAGGATCAGCAGTAGAGGTCGACAAGGCAGGAAGAGCAGTTGGTGCAGGTGGAGCATTTGTAGAAGCAGCAACTACGGAGATGTTAGAGAGAATAGACTCAGTGTCCAATCCCACAGCAGACTCGGCAATAGCAGATGATGGGTTAGGCCTGGATTTAACACTTGCGGTAGCAACCAAAGTACGGGGAGTATGCGGACTGTTTGTTTTTAGTTGCCTTACTTTAGTGTTAGGCCGCAGGCTGTACACTTTATTATGAGCGGGAATATATACTGTAATATGCGAGCTACGGCTCGAGTAGATAAAACGTTATTCTGTGAGATTATTTCTTTTTCTTCTAGTCTATTCTTCGCAAATTCTTTCCTTACAAGGTCTCTTTCTTCTCAAATCACTTTGTCTCATTTCAATTACTTAATTCACAAATCCAAACTAATTACTTCTTCTTGTCAACTCTTAACTTTCAATTTACCACAACATTACAACTTCGCCTTTTATCACTTTTCCTTTGGTGTATGTCTCTAAGCCTTTCCCTAAGGTCCACCACGTACTCTTCTCCATTTCTGGGCTTATCGGTAGGAGATCCAAATTTCACCTCACTGGGAAATCGAGCTATTCCACCGAACGAGAATTCGAACGGCGTATGTCGAGTAGTGCTATGCACGGCACTTCTATAGGCCGTCAAAAACAAGGGAATCTGCCGGTCCCAATCCCGTTGGTAGTCACCTACGACCTTCGAGAGACGTTCGTCCAAAGTCCTATTGAAACGCTCCACCATACCGTCCGACTGTGGATGAAGCGGGGTTGTCCTTGTCTTTTTGATTCCGAATAGTTGACACATCTCTTGGAAAATTCTTAACTCGAAGTTCCTCCCTTGGTCAGAATGTAATTCCAAGGGCACACTGAATCTGCTCACCCAATTGTAGACGATCTGCTCCGCCACGGTTCTGGCTTCCTGGTTAGGGATCGGAAACGCTTCCGGCCACTTACTGAAGTAGTCCATTACTACGAGTCTATACCGATTACCATTGCCGGTTTCCAGAAAGGGCCCTGCGATGTCAATGACGATTCGTTCGAAAGGTGCTCCCACGTTGTATTGGTGCATCTTACCTCGAGTTTTGATTCTCGGACCCTTACTAGCTGCACACACGTCGCATTTTCTGCACCAGTCTTCGACATCCTCCTTCGCTTTTAACCAATAAAAACGTTCTCGTACCTTTTCTAGTATCTTATTCACTCCCAAGTGGCCTCCGGACGCCCCGCCATGCATTTCCTGTAACACCCTCTTGACCCTCGTCCGCGGCACGACAAGCTGCATTGCAAATGACTTTCCGTCGGAAGCCAGTTTTTCACCGCTTCGACCTTCTCTGGATCGGTTCTCACTCCTTTCGCTGAAATTATGTGCCCCAAGTACTTGACTTCCGCTCTAAACAGGGCGCACTTCTTGGGGTCGAGCTTCAGGTGGGCACTTCGAAGCCTTTGAAACACATCCCTTAGATTGTCTCGGTGTTGCGCAAACGTTTTTCCTACGACGATGACATCATCCAAGAACACCAAACAGGTTTTGCATGTTAACCTTTGCAGGACACATTCCATCAAGCGCTCGAAAGTCGCCGGAGCATTGCACAGCCCGAATGGCATTACCGTGAATTGCCATAGCCCATTTCCTGTGGTGAAGGCGGTTTTCTCCCGGTCTTCTGGATGGATCTGTACCTGCCAGTAGCCACTCTTCAAGTCGAGAGTGGAAAACCATTGGGCTCCTGATAGTGTGTCCAGCTTGTCGTTAATTTGTGGCAGAGTATATCTGTCTTTCTTGGTGACGTAATTGAGCTACCGATAGTCCACGCAGAACCGAGTGTTGCCATCTTTCTTCTTAACCAGTACAACCGGTGATGCCCACGGACTTTTGGAACTTTCAATCAGACTTTCATTCTCCATTGCCGACACCATCTCTGCAACTTCTGTCTGCTTTGCCTAGCAGGCTGACGAATTGGTCTAGTATCACCAGTGTCTATTCGATGTTGTACCAAGTGTGTTCGGCCGTATTCTCCGTTCTGTGAGGCAAATACATCAGCGTACTCATTGATAAGATTCTCTGCCATAGTTCGCTGCTCCTGATTCAGCTCACTGGACTGGAGAATCGTCTCTCTCGTTTCCGCTGTCAAAGGTGATGGGAGAGGTTTTGGAGCATCATGTTCAGATATTGTTGCGACGGCGGTAATCGGCGTGCATTTTCCAGTCACCTTCCCTTGCCTTAGTTTGGCAGTGTGTGGTCTCGCGTTCAAAACTCTCACTGGATCACCTTCCAGCTTCGTCCAAATGATTGTCTCTGAAGACGGCGGCAAAACTTCGTCTTTGCTGATGACTGACCTGAGAGTTACGGCATTCTCGTTTCCGTACACCATCGGAATCTCCACATTTCGATACCTGCCGATGTCCAAGATTACTTCATTTGCTTTCATGAAGTCTATTCCGATGCTGCACTCGTCGCATATATCTGCCACCAGAAACGCATGGGAGAACGTCAGTCCCGCCAGAGTAATCGTAAGACGAACTTCTCCAAACACCTTCGCCATTTCCCCTGTTGAAGTCTTCAGGCAGTAGCTGTTGGTGTTGTACAGCCATGAGCTTCTGACGATATCTCTTCTTACAATGGAGGCGGTGGCACCTGTGTCGATGGTGGCGACGCACTTCTTCTTGTTGATTAGTGCCTCCACTGTCAGGTTCTTGTTACCCCGTTTGGTTTGCGAAACTTGAATTGTGGTCTTGGGGGCCTCGATTCCAGTAACCAACTGCTGCCCCGCGAAGTTGGTCTTTACGCATTTCCCAACTGATGGTTTTTTGAACCGAGAGGATGCTTCCTCTCTGCTTCTCCTATTTCAGCAATGTGGACAATTTCCTCGTCTAGGTGAACTTCTGCACTGCCGTTATAGGTGTCCGGTTTTGTTGCAATTCCAGCAACGGATTTGACTTCCGCGAGCTATGTCGTCCTCCAGGACGGCTGTTCTCTGGCATGAGCATTCCACGACGGACATTTCCCTGACACGGTGTATTCCGCAGCCTTCATTGACAAAGCGAATGGCAATGCCTCGGGGAGTGTTCGCTTTTCAGCCATCCTTACAGCCATTTGCAATTGTCTGTCATCTATGGCCTGAATAAAAGCTTCCACTGCCATTTTGTTGATAAGCTCCTCACCGGCTTTAGGGTATGAAAGATGGGCTAGTCGTTCTATATCCGCTTGCAGCTGTTGGAGCGTTTCCCCCCTTTTCTGGACTCGACTACGCAGCTGAACCCTGTACACCTGCTGCATGTGTTCATCCCCAAACCGCATTAAGATAGCCTGAACCAGAGAGTCGTAGTTCTGCTGTTTATCTTCTGGGATGGTCTGCAAGAGCTCCGCACCTGGACCCCTCAGTGCAAGCGTGAGTGCAATAGAATTCCCTTCATCGTCCCAGCTATTGGTCGTTGCGGCCGCTTGCCTCTTATAAATTGGCCATGATTTTTAAGCATCGAAGATAGGAGGCTGTCTCTCCTTTCTTCTCAGACCGTCGGTGGAATAATCCCGTGTTTTCTGTATCTTCACGTTGCTGAGTTCCTTAGCAAGATTTTCGACTTGCTTTCCTACTCTCTCGAATTGCGTATCCACTTTTTCAAACTGAGTCTCTCTCTTCCCGAACTGAGTTCCATGTTTCTCTAAGTTTTCATTGAATCCAGTTTCGACTTTTTCGAGTTGCGTCTCGACCTTCTCGATTTTCTCTTCGATCGCTTCGAATTTGGATTATAAATTCTTGTTTTGCTCATCAAGTTTGCTTTCCAGAGCATCTAGAGAATTCTTTTGTTCGTCCATTGCTTTCTTTTGTTCGTCCAGCTTAAGTTCTAGAGATTTCTTTTGGTCGTCTATTGCTTTCTTTTGGTCATCGAGCTTAAGTTCCAGAGTCTTCTTTTGGTCTTCTATTGCTTTCCTTTGTTGGTCCATGACTGACTTAAGTTGCAGGAGCAGACCTGTTATACCCGGGTCGGCTACTGTACTTGCCGGTTCCTCTTCCACGTCGAACTCTACGTCATGCGGATTTTCACCTTCCTGCTTTATTGCTCTTCCAGACGAATCAGTAGTTCATCTTTTCCCCCAGCTGTGTCGAGATTCCGCTTACTGAGTTCTACCTTTAGTTGAATTATAGTTAGTTTTCCCAATTTGCGACCCATTTTTCGCAACTAATTAACTCAACACAGAAATGGTTTTTTTTTTTTTTTTATTGTGCAATTTCACACCACGGAAATAGTTATTCACAGAATAAGTTTTATCCCACTTCTGACACCAATGTAATATGCGAGCTACGGCTCGAGTAGATAAAATGTTATTCTGTGAGATTATTTCTTTATTTCCTAGTCTATAGAACAATTCAAGTTCACACTATACTATTCTCCGTAATTTCTTTTCTTACAAAGTCTCTTTCTTTTCAAATCACTATCTCATTACAATTACTTAATTCACAAATCCTAAATAATTACTTCTTCTTGTTAATTCTCAACTTTCAATTTATCACAAAATTACAACTTCGCCTATTATCACTTTTCCAATCTCTTCGTGTGGTTCGAAAACCAACTGCCCCTGCCTCGATCGCCATCTGTCTTATATAGTCGGATTTCTGATTTCAGAAACTTCTAGCAAATTCTTCGACCACTGGTGTAATATTTCCAAGATGATGTAATATTTCCAAGATGACAGCTGCAGCCAATAATCTCTTGTGGTTATAATTCACTCTAAATTCCGCGACGTCGTCTTATACATATTCCTTCCCTTCCGTGGACACGAACCTCGAATGTGTTCCGAAAAGACACTTCGGAATGTAATTTTGTGTTGCTTACTTTTGGGCGTAGTTATTATGCTACATTGTGTTACAATATATATACATATATACATACTATATACATTGTGCAAGTGCAGTGCAAGTGCAATTCCTTTGTCTTCCCCTTTGTTACACGGAAGCCATCTACACCCAATTGTGCAAATCGGGAATCCCGCGTCGCGTAGTTTCGATCCTGCAGATATCCACTCAAGGCACAACACGTAAGTCCTTATTTTTTCTATTTCTTTTTTTCGTCCTTTTTTTATTTATTTTATAAAATAAAGTGCAAAATGTCTTTTGGAGAGCTCCAACTTATGGCATTGTCACTATTAAAGCAAGATTTCACGAATTTTAAAAAGACAGGTGAATCTCGCCGAACGACGAATTATATATCCACTCGGCTTGCTCTGTTGGAAGATAGTTTCGTAACTTCTCGGCGATACCATGAAGAGATTATGAGCGCTGGTAAGCTGGAGAAGGAAGTTAAAAAGGAGGATGTAATAAAAAATTATGAGGAAATACAAGAGATTTATATAATATAAGTGTGAGCTGTTAGATGTAATGGACAAGTGTGCTCCTACAAGTAAGGTTTATGAGGTGGTAACAACGGCAACCTCAGCGCCGCTAACCTCCACAGCTCCTAGTAGCAGTGAACTTCGTCTGCCGAAAATTGATATACCCGAGTTTTCTGGGTCATACACCAAATGGCGGGCGTTTCACGACATTTTTGTCTCACTGATCCACAGTAATCACTCACTTGGTGAGATCCAAAAGTTTCATTGTCTCTCACGGGTGACGCAGCGAGAATTCTGCAACATTTGTCGTTAGATGCTATGAATTATATCAAAGCTTGGGAGCTATTAAAGGCGAGGTTTGACCATAAATGAGTGTTATTCAATGCTCAATTCAAGGTATTTTTTAATCAACCTATTTTAGGGAAAGAGTCTGCAGATGGTTTGCGAACAATTTTAGATGTTTCTTCCGAAGGTCTTCACGGGTTAGAAAACTTAGGGCTTCCAGTTGATCAATGGGATATCATTGTGATATACATTCTGTTTCAAAAATTTCCCAGTCTCACGCAACAGCTTTGGGAAGAGAAGTTGGGCAACAGCAAGGATTTGCCAACGAGAAGCCAGTTCAACGAATTCCTAGAAACACGTTTCCGCACGCTAGAGGCTGTATCGCAACAGGGAGAAACTAAGTCTAACGCCAAGTCATGGTCAAAATTGAAGTCCAACTCCAAGGTTTTTCACGCTTCGGCACAATCGAAGCAGTTTTCGTGCAAGGTGTGCAACCAAGGGCAACACTCCTTGAGAAAATGCAACCGATTTTTGGACATGGACGTGACGCATAGACAACAGTCTGTTCGACAAGTCAAGGTCTGCGAGAACTGTCTCGCTTATAGCCATCCGACAAGAGAATGTCGTAGTAGTAAACACTGCTACTTCTGCCACGAACGCCACCATTGCCACCATTCACAACTACACACATCATCACCCTACACGTACACAACAACACCACGGATTCAACACCAGCATAGTAGCACTCAAACGGAGCAGGTAGCCGTGAACTCCAATGCAAAAATATTTCATCCAACGAGTGACAACCAACCCATTAGCACCAGGCGTAACGCATTTCACTCATCGCAGCAGGTCAACACAACAAATGTTTTGCTAGCTACAGCAATTGCTAAGGTAAGGTCAAGTGACCGGACCGGGATCAGAGGCAACTTTCGTCTCTGAATCAGCTGCACAGCAACTTAAACTCCCTAAACAACGTACACATGTCTAGGTATCGGGACTAGGGAAGGTCAGTAACATCACCACTCAGCACTATGTCGACGTTACATTTACGTTGAGGGATTCGGTGTCCGAGAGCTCTGCTAGGGCTTTAGTTTTCAAGTCGTTAACTGGGCTTCTTCCGGCCAAATCTGTGATACCCGACAAGTGGAACCATATAAATGTGTTACAGTTAGCCAACCCGAGCTTCAACATACCCGGAAAAATAGAGCTGTTATTCGGAGTCTATGTATATTCTGACGTCATTCTTCCTGCAATTATCAGGACCGACGACGCCAACTCACCAATTGCCCAAAAGACCAAGCTGGTATGGGTCGTTATAGGTAAAGTTCCTGAAATTATACCACGTTCCATACAAACCTTCGTACATCTCATAAGTCTTGACACACAGTTGGATTAACCATTACTAACAGAGACAGTGGAAGAGATTAGAAAACTTCAAACTCATCGCACACGAATGATAGTGTGAGCAAAATGATCCATAAGTTCTCTTGGTTGTCAAAGGTGGTCCTAGTTTTGACCTTCCGCTTGCAATTTATGCAGAACTATCGAACGGAGACTCCAGCCATGAAAATGAGAGCGCTCGAACCGAAGGAGTTGCAATTAGCTGAACTCGTCGTAATTCGATCAACTCAAAGGGAGATGGGCTCATCGGAACTGTATAAAAAACAAACCAACAACGCTATACCAGCAAATTTGAAGGCGCTCAACCTCGTCGACGGACAGGGCATCATTCGTTACAAAGCTTTGCATACCACACCGCACGGAGACAAATCGCACGCTAATGTAAGCACTATCGACCGATGGAAGTTAACTCAATGTTTTGCTGACGGCTTTTTTCGTAAATGGTACAGTGAGTATCTCTCTCGTTTGAAACAGAGGCCAAAGTGGCTTAAAACCGAGGAGCAGTTAGGAATATGAGACCTGGTAATCATCAAGGATGAAAGATTACCACCATCCCAATGGATGCTAGCACGCATAGAGGAAGTACATCCAGGAGCGGACGGTCTAATTCGCGTTGTATCCATTAGGACACAAACGGGCAAATTCAAACGTCCTCACTCAAAAATTTGATATCGACCGTCGAACAAAACAAACGAAAACGACACATTAATTTAATAAAAATAAAATCTCTACAAACACAACACCCAGGAAAACGCTCAAGTTAATTTTTTAATTTAATCTTTAGTCTTTATTAAAATTTATTTTTTCAATTAATAATTACAAATATAAAAAAAAATCACAATACAAAATACACTCAACCCATACATTTCATCATTTTATTTCAAAAAACCATGTACAATCCCAATACAACACAAAACGGGGCTTCAGCAGCAAGTCAATCCATTCTTCGTCGTCGAGTATTACAACCATCGAACGGCATGTTTAACCGTATGCTTAATAGTATGCACATCGTACATAAATAAAACACTGCGTTGTGTATCAACACGATGCGTACCAACGCATTCGACTGAAATCGTAATCATATATGCCCAACAAAATTAAAATTTATGTGCACTCAAAATTTAAAAACTCTTTTATTGCACTCCACACAAACTTAAAATGCACAAATTTTTATTTTTTTTTTGCACTCAAACTCACAATTACCGCGAAGCACCGAAAATCGCGAACAAAAAAAAAAAAACCCCAAAATAAACCAAACTTTTTATGAACCGGTAAAGGTTCATTGATAAAATAATAAAATTACAATCAATAATAGAATTACACCAACACAACACAACCGAAATTGAATACGCGACACCATTTACTACGGTGTTCATGTCCAAAGCATTCCATTCATAAACCGAAGACCGAAAACCAACGCAAGTGCGAAAGGGAAAGCCGGACAAAGACGGGCACATATAATGGTAGTAATAAGAGAAGGGCAGGAGATAACCATTAATAATCGATCATCGCCTTGATAGATCAAAGGCATCGAGCAGTAATGTGTTTGTTTTATCACTCCACGTAGTTCCATATTTGTCGCATTGTGTTGTCTCTTTTATGTTTCAATTCATTAATCGCATTTCTCTTTACATGTAACCATTGCAATCAACATGTAGTAGATTGGTTCTGCAGCAAAGGTCACAGGGTGATCAAGAAATGAAGCCTGAAACTTCCAAATTGAAAACATTTATGGGCAATAATTTGCGAACTCTGTTCACAGCCGGGGAAAATGTTGGCGATTAAAACCAAGAATAGCAGAGTGACGACTTCAACATTGACAGCTCTTCAAAAAGTAAAAATTAAATTAAAACAAACGCAACTAGTTCAAAATCTATGATTTTGTA
>OY720429.1:81781865-81789365 GCA_963082735.1 Pocota personata
AAGGTTGCGTGGGTTAGTCTGAAGTGAAATCATTTCCAGTAGTGCGGGAGAATCGATCGTGCCAGTTAATAATTGGTGTACGAAAAGTGTGTCAGCTACCTCGCGACGTTTTATAAGGGTATGCAAGTTAATTAATTTTAGCCGATTTTCGTAGGGGGACATGTGGACATGTGGACATATTCACCCCAATATTATGCAAATTCGTGAATCTTAGCATAAACCAAGCAAAAATCCCTGCAACTTTGAAAACCGCTGTTGTTAGGCCAATATATAAAGGAGGTACCAAAAGTGAGCTCAACAATTACAGACCTATATCAATATTGCCGATAGTTGAAAAGTGTCTTGAAGAGGTCGTAACAAAGAGGCTTCAAGATTTCATCGCCAAAAATTCCCTCATAAACCCAAGCCAGTACGGCTTTCAGAAAAATAAAAGTACTGGTAAACTGTTAGGGGGATTTGCCAATTGTATCAACGAAAGTCTAAACAAAAGCTACCATATACCAGTGCTGTTCGTGGATTTCAGTAAGGCTTTTGACACACTGAACCATAATAAGCTAATAGAAGTACTGGAAAACATTGGCATAAGAGGTATGATGGCAGATTGGCTAAAAGAATACTTGAACAACAGACATTTCTGTGTAAAAATCAACCAGACATATAGTCAAAAGGAATGCGTGCAATATGGAGTCCCTCAAGGATCAAAATTGGGTCCAATACTTTTCATTTTATATACCAACGAGCTGCTACGAGTATTCAAGCAGGCCATACCATTTTCGTATGCAGACGATGCGGCGATAGTGGTGCGCCACAGATCTTTGGATACGGCAACAGCAATTATGCAAGAGGAATTCGATAATGCGGTGAAATGGTGTCATGATCACGGTCTAACGATCAACGCATTAAAAACAAAAATGATGCACATACGAAGTCCGCAGTTCAAGGCTACTCAACAACAAATTCTTTTTAGAAATGATTCCTGCAGTAGCTCAACTAGCTGTCCGATTGAGATAGTGGAGAGCTACAAATATCTGGGAGTAATCATTGACAGCAATTTTCTGTGGGACACGCATATCAATGAGTTGCGCATGAGCCTTAAAAACGCTTTATATGCACTTACCCATCTAAAGTTCCATGCCACAAAGTCCGTGTTGAGACAAGTATACTATGCCCTAGTGGAATCGAAGTTGAGGTATGGAATACTTGCATGGGGTAATGCTTCTAAAATACACATAGAAAAAGTAAAAAAACTACAAAACACCGCATTGAAAAAGATAAGTGCAGATAATCGGCGAAATGTTCTTGAACAAGAACGCTTTAAAGTTCTTCCAGTAGAAGATATTTTTAAGATGACCCTTATACTGGAGTACTATGACGACACTCGGTTCATAACACCAATTCAACATGGGATCAACACCAGAAGGCGGGAACAAGGTATGCTTCAAGAGCCCCGTTTCTGCAATAACTACGGGAGAAGGCAGCTGAAATGCAGTGTACCAGAGGTCCTCAATACAATTCCACAAGAACTAAAAAATATTTCAA
The DNA here is from genome assembly GCA_963082735.1 of Pocota personata. Taxonomy (NCBI): domain Eukaryota; kingdom Metazoa; phylum Arthropoda; class Insecta; order Diptera; family Syrphidae; genus Pocota; species Pocota personata. Next base: position 81,783,405 of record OY720429.1, read on the forward strand.
ATATAAAAACTAGGAAAAAAAACATAAAGAACTTTTTTCTCAACACAAATTCAAATACGTAGCTAATTTTCAAATCCACTTCCATAAAACAGTTTTTTGTAAACATCAGTTAATTGTTTCCTTCTTTTAATTAATGAAATGTAGAAATGTTGTTAAACTAAGCTTGCTATCTAAAATTCATTACAAGTTTTTGAAACTCGATCTTCTGCAGAAAAGCCTTTATAAGGCTTCGCGGAAAGATATAACCAATGTAAAATATTTTCTTAAAATAAAAGTGAATTAAAAAAAAAAAAAAAAAAATGTAAAGAGACTTTGTAACGTAAGGGTTCGAGAATTCTTTAGACCAGCGTTTTATGAAACCGAGAGAAGAATTGGCCTTGTGAATAATTTGATCAATGTGGGAACGGAAGTTTAGCTCCCTGTCACAAATAATACCCAGATCGCGTATAGAGGAGACTGCGGGAACAGGCTCGTTGCGAAAGTAATAGGTTCTGAGGGGTGGAGGAAGACGCTTACGAGAGAACGTTATGGATTGACATTTGCCGACGTTAAGTTCTAAGAAGTTTTTGTCGCACCACGTGTAGAATGAATTAAGGTCGTTTTGAAGTAAGAGAGAATCAGTGGGGGTAGATATTGTCTTAATGATTTTCATGTCATCCGCGTAAATAGACAGATCTGAGTCTTTTATGATGTGATCAACATCGTTTCATCAGTGGACCAAGGTGACTGCCTTGAGGAACACCCGAGGTGGCGTTAATGGGATCAGAGACCGAAAATCTAAAGGGAACCCTGTACTGGCATTGCACTAGGTACGATCTCAACCATGAGATGAAAAAGGGGGGAAAACCGAAGGCTTTAAGTTTAAGGTAAATAGTTTGGTGACATATTTTATCAAACGCCTTACTGTAGCCGGTCGTAATGACATCCACTTCCTTACCTTTCTCTAATGCTTGCAGTGTTTTAGAAACGAATTCGGTTAGGTTAGTCGTTGTGGACCTACCCTTTAAGAAACCGTGCTGTTGTGGAGAAAAGATGGATTTGCAGTGAAAATAAAGTGAGTCATAGACAATGCTTTCAAAAAGCTTAGGTATAGAAGAGAGTTTGGCTATGGGTCGGTAGTTTGATATGTCATTTTTACTGCCTTTTTTATGGATGGGGAAAATAATGGAGTCCTTCCATAATTTAGGGAAAACAGCTTGAGAGAGTGAGAGTCGAAAGAGAGTTGTAAGGGGCTGACATAAAACATTTACACATTTTTTTAGAAATATGGCGGGCAGACCATCAGGGCCTGGGGAAAAATCATCCTTAAGTTGATGGATCTTTTCACGTACCATATCAGTCCTTATGTCAACTGAGACAAGGGAGGTTTGTGGGCAGTTGTTCAGGTAGCTGAAATAGTCAAGATCCGGTTCGTAAACGTGGTCAGAATACGATTGACTGAAGAAGGTCGCAAAGAGGTTGGCGATTGCTTTAGGGTCAGCAGATGATGTATTGAATAATTTTAGAGTGGATAGGAAGCCATCGGACCTTTTTTTAACGTTTATAAATTGGTAAAAATGCCTAGGATCTGTGATTAGGCTTAATTGCATTCTGTCGTGGTATTCGAGATAGAGGGATTCGCAGAGGATGCAAAAGCGGGAATAAGCTTGCTGGTAGAATAAAAAATCTGAGGCCGATCTGGATCTCAGGTAGGTTTTCCATAATTTGTTTCTGATATTGCGAAGAGTACGTAATTCATTATTATACCAAGGAGGAGATGACGATCAGTTTTTTCGCGGCAAATATGGAACAGATTGGAGAAGGCAGTCAAAGATTGCTGTGTAGAAGAATTCGAGAGCGATATCAATGGGGGTGTTATTCTTTAGAAAGAGGTCGAAGTTTAAGTTATTGACTTGGTTATTAAGTTTAGCGAAGTCAGCTTTACGGAAGTTAAAAGAAAGAGAGTTCTCTAAATCAACGCTAATGTTGGCATGTTCATATGAAAAGGTAAGAGCGAGAGGGGGGTGATAATGGTCTAGGGTAGAGAGAAGATGGTTACTCGCGGTAACCAAGGAATTATAGGCATCGGATGAGAAAATGAGATCAAGCTGCCTACCGAGGTTGTTGGTGATACCACTAATCTGAAAAAGGCCAGAGTCGAAAAGAGGGTTTCCTTTTCTGAAGAGGAATTAGTTGGTACGAAGGATGATTCGTCCTCCGAAGGAGCCCATTGCAAAAAAGGAAGGTTAAAGTCGCCAACAATTATAAAATCGTCGTCGGGATCTGCGGCATCAAACAGAGAGTCAACTGCATCAACAGCCATCTGGTATGCTTGGGTGGGTTGAGAAGGGCGAATGTAACAGCAGATGATGTATACGCTTCGTTTGGATACAGTTATTTTAACACATACGAATTCGAATGAAGTGGCGTTCGAGATTTTAACGAGGGTTGCATCAAGACGATTATGAATGGCTAGTAGAACACTATGGCCGAAGGCGAGGTCGTCATTAAACTGGCCATCAGCGCGAAAGACTTCGAAATCGGAAGTGAATAATTCACAGTTCAGAAAATTGGGAGAAAGGTTGGTTTCTGTTAGGGCAAAAATGTCGTAAGGAAGTGTTTGTGAGCTAAGATGCACCATCGAGGATTTGGTGCGAAGTCCTCTAACATTGTGGTAGTAAAGGGAAAGGAACTGCGGAGCAATTCTGACTGAATTAGATGGAACGACTGGATGGGAGTTAGGGACGAAAATAATTATTATACTTGCTGCGAGTCTTATTGAGATACGAGAGACGTTTGGAGCCAATATGAGAAGCAAAGGTCGAAAGGTCTTTATCAACAGTGGAAGAGGAAATATTAAGACTCTCATGAAAACGGGTGCAGATTTTTCTCAGGGCCAAAGGATCGATTGGGAGGCCCTCTTTTTGAATCGAAACCATGACATTCGTCTTTGTTTTGCCGTCGATGCACACGGAGTCGGGCTTGTCATATAAATATGCAAGGTAAAGGCGAACATTTTCAAAAAGCCGGTGATCGCGTAATCTTGACATAATATAGCGGCCATCGAGGTCATTAATCGTTAACGTGGGGTCGGCTAATTTAGACGTGAGTTTAACGGTGGGAGGAAACAGTGGATCAAAAATAGGGGGTGCTGCGGTAGGTGGCGAGTTGACGGAAGGGGGTGTAGAGAAGGCGATAGAATTGTTAGGAGAGGCCGTAGATGAAGAAGGGGCACAAGTGCTAGGATAGGTTATATGAGAAGAGTTTGCGGATCTACTGAGGGTGGAAGAGGATGGGGAGGTTTGTGAGTGTGGGAATGAATGAAATTCGGATAATTAGCAGAGACTGGTCTAATGGAAGGTGGGGTTTTGGATGTAGAAGGAGCAGAGACGGGCGTCAGATTAAATGAGACGCGGTTACGTTGAAAAGTTGTGGGCCTGGGAAAAGTTGAGGAAGGGAGAAAAGTGTTCAGAGGATTAGTAGAAACATTGGTGATTTTGTTGCGGGAAGGAGAAGGCGGACGAAACAGAGGGGTGAAATTGGGGAGGATTCTCCTTTTGAAGCTCCAATTGGGGTCTGGTCTAGGTTGAAGAAGGGAGTGAGAAGAAGTAGAACTAAGTTTACGTTTAGGCTTATTATTAAAATTAGATTTACGATTAAACTTAATGTTGTCAGCTTCCGGGACCTTGGGATTAACTCTTCTCATACTTATCTTATCCAGGTGAAAAACATTACCAGATGGGTTGAAGAAAAGCCATCCGTATTTCTTTCGAATTTTGAGGCTGAAAGAGCTGGATTTCTTGGTATTTGATGGGGTGATTTTCATACAGTTGTTGATGGTGATGGTGAAATTCCGTTGAAAGAATTGTGTCATCCAGACGGTATCTGCTAGCCGAGGAGCTCCATTAACTATGAAATCAATGTAATCATCGCATTCGCATTTGTTGCCGATTCTGAGCTTGTCAAGCCTTTGATTCCATTCGGAGAGGGTCCATGTTGTTCCGAGACGTACAATTGTGAGTGGAGGTTGCGTAGCAGGTTGCAGAGCAAATCGTGGAGCGGGTTGTGGAGCAGATCGCAGAGCAGGTGGTGGACAAGCTTCGGTTTCCAAGAGGAGCTTATTATGTGGTGAAGTTGGAGGAGGAGAAGGTGGTTCTGGTGAGGTGGTGCACGCAGATTCTAACATCTCAGCGAGAATCGAAGTATTATATACAGAACTGGAGAGCGGCGGAGGAATGTTGTCAATTTTGTTAGACGTGATTTTAATTTCTTCAGCAATGTCGCCCATCATGACTCGGGAAGCAGCGACTTCATTGCCTAAGTCATCGATTATACGCGCAAAATCGAGAAAGCGTTGGTCAGCACTGGAGTTTTGAAAATGCTCATCCAGATCAGAACGAAGGGATTTAAGCAAGTTGTTGAATGATGGTAAGTGGGATTCTAACGAAGCCCGAACGCAAGACTTAATGTAGCCGTTTATTAAGGGCAGGCGGGAGTCAAGGGCAGATAACAAGTCATTTTTAAGTGATAAAAGACTGGGGTTCGCAGAATCACTTGGGGGATTTTTTAGTACATCAGCGATACTTGTAAGCTGCTTGTCTATACTTTTTAATTTAGGTTTGAGGAGATTTGTAGAATGGTCTGTAAAGTTGCTCATTTCGTCAAAACATTTATTGAGCTCGTCGAACTTAGATAACTGGCCAAGCAATTTTTTATAACAGAGTTTATTATCCGACGTTAATGAGGCAATGGAGTCACTAATACATTTAATGGCACGCATAAGGTGAGACAGGGAAATGAATTTACAATCGTCGTTATTGGAGAACTCTTTGAGGTAACCGACAGCTCGTTTGCTCAGTCCAACACACGTAGGGTGAAAAGAATTACCGCAAAGACCATTGCACTGCACTAAATCCGCGTTGGTATCGTTACGCGAACAGTTCGAGTACCCACAGAGCTTCGACATTGTTTAAGGTTTGGGGTAGGTCAGCGAAGAAGAGAAATTTACAATCGTCGTTATTGGAGAACTCTTTGAGGTAACCGACAGCTCGTTTGCTCAGTCCAACACACGTAGGGTGAAAAGAATTACCGCAAAGACCATTGCACTGCACTAAATCCGCGTTGGTATCGTTACGCGAACAGTTCGAGTACCCACAGAGCTTCGACATTGTTTAAGGTTTGGGGTAGGTCAGCGAAGAAGAGAATTGAGGATGAACACAGTTTATTGAGCACAAAACGCAGAACGCGATTAAAAGTTCGCAATTGCAAAACTAAGCAAAACGGATGAATATGGTGTGAATGTAGTTTGTTGGCACAATGACACAGTGCGCGATTGCAAATTTAAACAAAACTGGGCGAAGGCAAAGTGACACAAATACGCGGAAGCAATATGAAGCTAGCGAAATAAAGTTAATGACCGAAAATTGCAAGTTGACAAAAATCAAGAATTGCAATAAACCTTCGCAAAATTAAATTGCACTTAATTTGCGGCTGGGAAAGAAGGAAAAACACGTCCGATCAGTTGGAAGGTTGTATTGTTGTTGTTGTTGTTGTTGTTGTTGTTGTTGTTGTTGTTGTTGTTGTTGTTGTTGTTGTTGTTGTTGTTGTTGTTGTTGTTGTTGTTGTTGTTGTTATTGTTGTTGTTGTTGTTGTTGTTGTTGTTGTTATTGTTGTTGTTGTTGTTGTTGTTGTTGTTGTTGTTGTTGTTGTTGTTGTTGTTGTTGTTGTTGTTGTTGTTGTTGTTGTTATTGTTGTTGTTGTTGTTGTTGTTGTTGTTGTTGTTGTTGTTGTTGTTGTTGTTGTTGTTGTTGTTGTTGTTGTTGTTGTTGTTGTTGTTGTTGTTGTTGTTGTTGTTGTTGTTGTTGTTGTTGTTGTTGTTGTTGTTGTTGTTGTTGTTGTTGTTGTTGTTGTTGTTGTTGTTGTTGTTGTTGTTGTTGTTGTTGTTGTTGTTGTTGTTGTTGTTGTTGTTGTTGTTGTTGTTGT
>OY720429.1:81796865-81851865 GCA_963082735.1 Pocota personata
GTTATTGTTGTTGTTGTTGTTGTTGTTGTTGTTGTTGTTGTTGTTGTTGTTGTTGTTGTTGTTGTTGTTGTTGTTGTTGTTGTTGTTGTTGTTGTTGTTGTTGTTGTTGTTGTTGTTGTTGTTGTTGTTGTTGTTGTTGTTGTTGTTGTTGTTGTTGTTGTTGTTGTTGTTGTTGTTGTTGTTGTTGTTGTTGTTGTTGTTGTTGTTGTTGTTGTTGTTGTTGTTGTTGTTGTTGTTGTTGTTGTTGTTGTTGTTGTTGTTGTTGTTGTTGTTGTTGTTGTTGTTGTTGTTGTTGTTGTTGTTGTTGTTGTTGTTGTTGTTGTTGTTGTTGTTGTTGTTGTTGTTGTTGTTGTTGTTGTTGTTGTTGTTGTTGTTGTTGTTGTTGTTGTTGTTGTTGTTGTTGTTGTTGTTGTTGTTGTTGTTGTTGTTGTTGTTGTTGTTGTTGTTGTTGTTGTTGTTGTTGTTGTTGTTGTTGTTGTTGTTGTTGTTGTTGTTGTTGTTGTTGTTGTTGTTGTTGTTGTTGTTGTTGTTGTTGTTGTTGTTGTTGTTGTTGTTGTTGTTGTTGTTGTTGTTGTTGTTGTTGTTGTTGTTGTTGTTGTTGTTGTTGTTGTTGTTGTTGTTGTTGTTGTTGTTGTTGTTGTTGCGATTGAACCGCACCGCTTATTCGGAATTGCGACGGGATATTCGAGTACATTTCTGGCGCTGGTGCCGTTGGCATCTTCGGGGGCGTTTGCATGTACGCGATTTATGGTCCGCTGCCGGTTGTACCGTAGTGTGGAACGGGAGGGAATTTCGAAAACTGTGATCGACCCTGATCAATTTGCAATGGAGCATAGAGACCGCTTTGTGAAGGCACTGTGCCTGAGTTGAATAACACAGCTGGTGGACTGTGTACTGTCCGGATGCCAGTGAATTGGGATGCTTGATAGAATGGTTGGGGTTGCTGCTGCTGTTGTTGCTGTTGCTGGGCAGCAGCTGCGGCACCCTAAGCTAAACCAAATACTTAAAACTATGTCTTTCGACGTAACTAACTTTAGGTCTTTATTTTATTATTCTTTTAACTATTAATACTAAGAACAATCTTTAAACAATTGATAAAACTTAGTGAATGAGCTTATTTTGATTGTTCTTATATATAAAACTTAAAAATCTACGTTAAAATAAATCTTAAACTACCTTATTCTAAATTAGCCTATCTAATTCTACTTCACGTAATTCTATACCTAAATTTTTTCTGTTTTTTTTTTTTTTTTTTTTATCGAGTGCTGTTTTTTTTTTTTTTTTGTTTTTTTGTTTTTTCTGTTTATTTTTTTTTTTTTTTCAACCAACTGCTGTGGATTTTTTTTTATAAATATTACCTACAACCTACCTAAACTACCTAAATCAAAACTATGTAAGTCGGTCATGGGCAAAGTACAGACAACCTTAAACTTCAAACAGGCAACTCTATATTATGAGGAAACGACGAGGGACTTTCCCCTCTTTCAGCCAGCCACGAGAAATATCCGTACTGACGTTGTACGGCCTCAATATCGCGACTCGATACCGCCCTTCTAAACCAGAGTCGCTCCACACTGCTGTCCTGTATCAGACCTTTCTAATCAAAATAGAGGAACGCCTCTGGGAGAACAAAGCCGTTAAGGGGTACTCCCTCGTGATACTAGTAACTGGGGTAATAAGACCCGGAGATCAGGTTGTTCGTCGAGCTTATTGCTCTTGCAATGTGCTTTCGAATAAGTTAGCAATGTTATATAGGACCTCATTGATATAGAATTTTATATACTGGGACTCTGGTGTGCTGTATAAATGAATTCAAGCCCGAAGGCAACTCTGAATTTTTTCCAACAAGTTTGCTCCCACGTTGCAAATCACGGGGCATCCATATACGAGCATGGGCCGAATGAGGGCCGTGTAGCAGATCACCCTTACCCTTGCATCAAGTTGCTTGCTATAAAAAGTCTCTTTGTAAGGGCAAAAGCACCTTTGACTCTGTATAGAGCAGCATCTATAAGTTTGTTAAAATCATCAATTTTTTCTGGTATCCCTAGAGGCCCCAGAAAACGGCGTCCTAAAAAGAATGGTTGCCGATTTCTGGAAGTTGATATTCAACTTCCAGTCATCGCAATATCGTAGAATCTTATCGAAATCACGTTGCAGGAGAATTGGAATTAAGTCGTCTGCGAAAGCTATGGCATGGTGAAGTGATCCTATAAGATCGTTCGTGCAAATGTTGAAAGGGATCGGTGAATTAACCGCAAATTGTTGCAGAAATTTTTTAATTTGAAATGTTCCAGCTGAAGTCACATTGCCATTTTTGACGATGAACTGTCTACTTGTGAGCATGTTATGATGTATGTACAGCAGTGGTTTGCTTATGCCTAGCCTGCTCAGCTTGTAGAAGAGTCCCTCTAGCCATACGGTGTCGAAGGCCTTCTCCAAGTCAATCACGCAGGCACCTTTGCATTGGTTCTTGCATTTGTTCCATTGGATATCCGACAGCAGTTTAAATGCGGCATGTATTGTATCATGCCCCGCCTTAAAACCGAATTGGTTATCCGGAATTATATTACTGTTCTCAGTCCACTTAAGCAGGGTTCTATTGATCACTTTTTCTAATACCTTGCCGATGTTCGGAAGGAGACTTAGGCTCTATCACTGCTGTTTTCCAATACGCCCGATAATGTGCATTATTCAGCGCATTGTAAAACAGAGTAGTGTAAAAATCCACCGCTTCTAGAGGGAAATGTCGAAGCACAATGTTTGATACTCCATCGATCCCCACAGATTTCTTCCCCCTCAATGAGTCGAAGATCGCCTGGAGCTCCACCTTCGATATATACGGGGGATGTACCCTTTCATCGGCGATGACATTATTTGCCATGGTATCGTCATTGAACTCGGTAAAACCTATGTTCTCGGATAGCCAGTGCTCAAGGACGCGATTTTCCGTATCGTGGTTCGGCCAAATGGTACCACTTACCTTGTACACTTTCCGGAAAGACGCTCCTATAGCCTCTATCTTCTCCTGCGGATCTTCGCTCAGAAAGAAATTGTCATCCTCTACTGTGTTGTCTGGGTCTATACCTGCTGTCCATTGTTCGTCGTTCGGGGGATCTTAAGACACGGAAGCTCGTTTTGATTGTTCCTCCGAAATATTTTATTTATTTGCGGGAACATACTCGGATTGTTGGATTTTGCAGCCCGAATTTTGCTGTTCCTAAGCAGATTTACAGAAAGTCTGTAGTTTTCCTTGATTAATTTCTGGTGGTTTTTAATCAACGACTACAGCGTCCTAATCTCCGAGTTGTGTCTATCAGTAAACTGTCTGTAGAAGGTTTATAGTCTCGACAGCAGTCTACTTTTGTATTGGTGTAGTGCGTCAATTGTTGCATTGCGGTGTGTTGTCAGTATGTTGATACCGAGGTATCGTACTATCCATATTAAGTTTAATTGTCTCGTCCATTTGTTTTAGATACCAGTCAATTTCCTCGTTTGAAAGATTCCTATTGGACGGTCGGTAGAGCGAGTTCGAGGAGAGTGCTCTTGTCAAAACTCTGGAGAAGCGAGTCCAACGCGTCCTATTATAATTGTAGGAGTACGTTTGGACAAACTCCCCCAACCCCTCAATTTCGTTGGGAATCGTTGTTACGGCACTGAGTCAATATTCACCGCAATACACAAATGTGTGCAAGCAGTTTATTGTTTGTCGATCCGTGTTGGACAGTTGTAATCGTACTTCGAACAGCATAAGATTCAGATAGGAGCCGCTCCTAGGAAATGACGGACTATTTGTAGCTTTCAAACTGAGTTTATACTCGACACTGTGCCGACCCCAACAATTGGAGAATAGTGTGTTATTTCCCCAATCTCTTTTTTTGGCGTTTAGATATCCGGCCATGAGGAAATAATTCTCCTCGGACTGCAGCCTTAGGCATCAAAAAAGTGTCTTGAGCTCTAAAATAAGTAAAGTAGATTGAGTAGCTTCAGTGCGATCAAGTACATCCTCTTTTCACTATGGAGATATATGTGTATATAACTTTAAATTGCAACTGTTTGCGTATGAAGATCGCAACACCTTCTCCTTGTGTGAATTTGGGTCGGTCTGTTAGGTCTGTGAAGGGGAAAAGAAGAATTGAACTTAAACCTACTGCCAATCTCGTAAAGCGTCCCTCCTTGGAGACGACAAAAATAATAGCTTCGCCGTTTTGGCGTTCTCCGAATCAGAGGACGAAGATGAAGAAGTCGAGAACCTGACTTCCAGCATTAAATAGCTGGAAAAAAAGGTGTGTGCTATGAAGGCCAAACAAATGACCAGAAGAGAGAAGGAGCGGCAGCTAGAGCTCCAGCGTGCTTCGCAACAACCACAGAAGCAGCCAGAAGGCCAGCTGCATCAACAATAAAAGCAGCCGCAAATACAGCAACAACAACAGCAGCAGAAAACGCAGCAACAACAACAGCAGCAGAAACAGCAACAGCAGCAGCAGCAAAAACAGCAGCAGCAGCAGAAACAACAGCAACAGCAATAACCGCAACAGAAGAGGACTACAGAGACGAGGGTGCCTCCAATTAATACCAACAATATGGAGTTGATGCATACAATTGGACTATGTAAGTCGGCCATAGGCAACAATTTCTTTATTAAGCGTTTGAATGAAGATAGGCATGCTATCCATAGTGGAAAGAGGATGTACATGATCGCAATCTATGCACTTGAAGGTACTCAATCTACTTTATTTATTTCAGAGCTCAAGACACTTTTTCAATGTCTAAGGCTAGAGTCTGAAGAGAATTATTACCCCATGACCGGAGATCTAAACGCCAAACATAGAGATTGGGGAAATACCACACCTTATCCTAGAGGGAACCTACTATTCAATTGTTGGGGTCGGCACAGTGTCGAGTATAAACTCGATCTGAGAACCACAGAGAGTCCGTCGTTACCTAGAAGCGGCTCCTATCTGAATCTTATGCTATTCGACATTACAACTGACTAACACGGACCGACAAACTTTGAACCGCCTGCAAATATTTGTGTATGATAGTCACCACTGCGGACTCAGTGCCGTAATAACGATTCCCAACGAAATAGCATAGTTGGAGGAATTTGTCCGAACATACTCCTACAATTATTGTAGGACGTGTTGGACTCACTTCTCCAGAGTTCTCGAATTTGCTCTACGCACCGTCCAATAGGAATCTGTCAAACGAGGAGATTGACTGGTACCTAAAACAAATGCGCGAGACAATTAAACGAACTATGGAGTGTACGATACCTCAGTGTCAACATACTGATAACGCAGACATATTCCGCAATGCAACAATTGACGAACTACACCGACACAAAAGTAGACTGCTGTCGAGACCAAAAACCTTGTAGAGACAGTTTACCGACAGACACAACTCGGAGGTTAGGACGCTATAGTCGTTGATTAAAAACCTCCGGAAATTAATTAGTGAAAACTACAGACTTTCTGTAAATTTGCATTGCAACAACAAAATTCGGGCTGTAAAATCCAACAACCCGAGTATGTTCCCCAAATAAATAAAATATTTCGGAAGAATAATAAAAACGACCTGTCGTGTCTTAAGATCACCCGAACGACGAACAATGGACAAATACTGATAACAGCAGGTATAGATCCAGATAACGCATTAGAGGATGACAACTTTTTTGTGATCGAAGATCCGCAGAGAAGGTAGGGGCTATAGAAGCGACTTTCCAGGAAGTGTACAAGGTGAATGATACCATTTGGCCGAACCACGATCTGGAAAATCGCGTCGTTGAGCACTGGCTATCCAAGAACATAGGTTTTACCGAGTTCAATGACGATACCATGGCAAATAATGTCACCGCCGATGAAAGCGGCACCCCAAAAGGGGTAAGGACACCTCCAATCCAGCAAATCTCCAGTCGATAAATCTCCTTCCGAACATCAGCAGGGTATTCGAAAAATGGACTAAGAATAATAATATAATTCCGGATAACCAATTCGGTTTTAAGGCGGGGCATGACACAATATATGCCGCATCTAAACTGGTATCGGATATCCAATGGAACAAATGCAAGAACCAATGCAAGGGTGCCTGCCTGATTGACTTGGAGAAGGCCTTCGACACCGTATGGTTAGAGGGACTCTTTACAAGCTGAGCAGGCTGGGCGTAAGCAAACCACTGCTGCACATACAGTATAACATACTCACCAGTAGACAGTTCGTTGTCAAAAATGGCAATGTGACTTCTGCTGGAACATTTCAAATTAAAAACGGCCTGCAAAAAGGTGCGGTGAATTCATCGATCCTTTTCAACATTTAAGCGATCTCATAAGATCACTTCACCATGCCATGCGTACGCAGACGACTTGATTGCGTACAGATCAGGACCAAAAATCGAAGTCATTGCACTTCTCTTGCAACGTGACTTCGATAAGATTCAGCGATATTGCAATGACTGGAAGTTGAAGATCAACTTCAGGAAATCGGAAACAATTCTTTTTAGGACGCCGTTGTCTGGGGATATTTGGACCGCACTGACAGCCACTGGCGTGTCGAAGTGTAGTCAGATACCTTTGGCTCTGGTTAGACCAATGTCTATATTTTAACAAACATATAGATGCTGCTCTGGGTAGAGCCAAAGGTTCTTTCGCCCCTACAGAGACACTTTTTTATAGCAAGCAACTCGATGCAAGGGTAGAGGTAATCTGCTACATGGCCCTCATTCGACCCATGCTCGTATTTGGATGTCCTGTGTAGTTCAACGTGGGAGCAAGCTTGTTGAAAAGATTCGGGTGTTTGAGAGGGCTTGCCTTAATTTATACAGAACACCGGGGTCCCAGTACATAAAATTCTATCCCAATGAGGTCCTGTGCAACAGGGTTAACCTAATAAAAGTGGATAATTTCATTGTCAAGCTGATTCGAAGGCGCATTGCAAGAGCAATGAGCTCGACGAGCATCCTGATCTCTGGGGCTTATTACCCCTATTACGGCTTTGATCCCCCAGAGGTGTTCCTCTATTTTCATGAAAAAGGTCTGATCCAGGACAGATTGGCGGTCCCGTAATCTTCCATGTTGCTCGGAAAGCTATGGATGGGCGACTCAACTACGACAGGGACGTTGCACACAGCAGTGTGGAGCGTCTCCGGTTCAGTAGGGCGGTATCGGTTCGCGATATTGAGAACGTACAACGTCAGTACAGACATTTCTAGTGGCTAGCCGAAAGAGGGGAAATTCCTTCGTCGTTTCCCCATAATCCAGGGTAACATTTTTAAAGTTCAAGGTTGAGATAGAGTAAGATAGAGTAAGATAGGTTAAGGTACAATAAGTTTTCTTAAGATTTATTTTAAGGTAACTTTTTAAGTTTTATATATAAAAATAATCAAAACAAGTTTACTAAATTTTTTCACTTGATTCAAAAATAATAAAGCAAATAAAGAACTAAAACAAGTTACGTCGACGGACAAAGTTTTAAGTATTATTTTTAGCTTAGAGCCCCCGCATAGGGCCAGTAAGTAAGAATGGAGCATAGTTAAGTTAGTTAAGCTAATTTTAAGCGTTTTTTGTCGCATATGAGGTATAATGAATTGAGAAATAAAAGTGCATCAAAAATGAATGAATAATGACTGACGTGATTGAGAAAACTCTCATTTTCTTGACGTCTCACAAGATTCCGATAATGTTTGGCATGAAGACTTGAAGTATAAATTGCAACTACTACTGCCACACCAACTCTTTCTAATCTTATGATCGTACCTCACCTAAAGACTTTTTCGTGTTAAGCACGGAAATGATTACTCTGACTTCAAGGAGATTGTCCCACAAGTGAGTCTCACAAGTAAGTGTCCTTGGCCCCCTTCTACTCGTATATGTATGCACTCTACATGCATGATATTCCGCAGGGTAGAAACTGCGTCGTCGCCGCGTTTGCGGACGATACCTCGATATTAACAACGGGCGATACAATTGAAGCAGCAACTGGAAAGCTTCAACATGCTTGGACGAATTCTTGGCGTATTGTGCTGAACGAAACAAACTCACGTCAACTTTACCTTCAAAAATTGGATAGATTACCCGTATATTTAAACTCGGCTCAAATACCATACGCGAACGAAGCGAAATATCTAGGAATGATTCTAGATGGTAAGCTTAAATGGAAATTACACGTAAAAAAAAATTCAACGAGCTCGAAAACAAATGCCGACAAATGTACCGCCTACTCGGAAAACACTCTAAATTGAGCATACATAACAAACTACTTATCTATAAGCAAGTGCTAAAGCCAGTGTGGACGTATGGTCTACAACTATGGGGTTGTACAAAAAAAAGCAATAGAAGCATCCTACAAACTTTTAAAAATAATGTTCTTAGAACGATTGTTAGCGCACCGTGGTACGTACGTAACGAAGATATTCATCGGGATCTGGAAATTCCCAGCTTTGTCGAAAAGATAATAAAATTTGCTCGTAAAGACAAAGATCATGTTCACGGCCTTTGTAACTGTACTGTCATTCAACTATTTGACGCGAACAATTTAATTCCTCGCCTGCAAAGGACAAAACCTTTTGACCCCGCGTCATCAGAGTATATGCCGGTCGTGAAAACAGCAGGAACTTTCATTGGCCTAAAGTGCTACTTTTTTTTTAATTACATAAGACCATCTTTTTCCAAGAATCACGAGTCTCATAGGGGAAAATAAAACTGCGGGATAAGCTTCGGCTTAGTTGTAGTATTAATCTTGGAGAGAGGTGTTTTTAGTGAGTAAAAATCTTACAACTAACATAGGTACGCGTGGTTGGGCCTTATGATGTCTTTAGAAGATTTTCGCCCTCTCGGGTGAAAAAAAAGAACGCTGCCTTTGTTCACATATTTGCATATGTACATGATCGACTTGACTGAGTTATAGTATTCGACATTGATGTGAGCCTCAAAAGCCTTGGACAATATCTGCGAATATGGCACATTCCAATGAATGTCCAGATTCGGACACGCTTCACCGAATTATATGATGGTATAGAGGTGCGTCAAGTGTCAAAATACACATGAGCCTGGCAAGTGTCAAGTGCAAAGAGAAACGTGCAAGGAGCAGTTATTTTGTGTTCTCTGTCAGAAACCTGGTCACCCTACCTCATGGCGGGGATGCGAAAGCTATAAACGACTAGCAGGCCAGCTTCAGGCACAAAAAAGGGTAGCACAACAAAAAATTGCACAAAAAGTCAAGATCATTGACAATCGTGTTCGAGGAGGAATATCCTTTGGAAACGTGGTGGGTAATAGTGTCGAGTCATGCCCTTTTGGCCCCAATACTGTTGGGTCCAAGAGTACTGGTCGTCTTGCTCCAAGTCGACAGTCTGACCAAGACTGTTGTAGATCTCTCGGCGAGGGTTGTTGCCCTTCTCAACATTATTAGTCGTCAACATGATTAGATCTAATTGTGCAGTCCTAAAAATAGCTGCTCTAAATGTCAACTTCATAATAGCCATCAGCAAGCGTGGTGATATACTGCGCTTTGTGAATGAAATCGAAAAAATTTTCGAAATACTAAGACTAGATAGTTTAAACAGCTATTTCGCCTTAGCGGGAGATTTTAACGCGAGACACTCGGCCTGGCTGAACTCAAGGGCGAACGGAAGAGGCAACTTCCTTAACCGCTTTAGTGATGAAAACCATATCGAATATAAAATCAAATTATACAGCCCAGTTGCACAAAGTTTTCCTTCTGGAAATTCATATCTTGATCTTTGCATTGGGTACGCGCGATTGCAAATCCAAACGGTCAACGATAATAAACTTTCTATATTGCCATATGATAGCGACCACAATGCAATAGTTATGCCGGTGACATTTGCTGGCGACTCTACGTTTAGCTTCGTAACGCAGCACGAAGTCACTAAATTACATTTTAAGCAGACCAATTGGTGCAAATTTCAATGTAGCGCCATCAGAAAATAGAGGAACTGCCCTTCCTCTTCTAATATTCCTAGTAATTGGAATCTTTCTAATGAGGAATGTGATTCCTATACCGGGAATTTAAATGCGGTGGTATTACAAGCTATGGAGTCGTTGTTTAGGCTGTACATGAAACTTGAAATAATAGAGAGAATATACACTTTATTTAAGCTGATATGATCTAAATCAGAGTCATACAGCAACTGCCTTATTATAAATCTTGTTCGTATATGCCTGAAATTTCTTCTACATATGTTCCTCCCCGTTCAAGTTGAACTAGGTAGGATCTTAGCTCTGATAGTTCCGATATTATTATTCCAGGAAGCCATTGCTTATTTAAAGATTGCATCCAAACATGATTTCCGGCATTCAATTTTTTTTTATGACTTGCGTTCCGATTGTAGTATGTCTTAAATTTTTCTTTAGATGTCCACATGTAGAGGTGCGGGTTTTTTGGAAGTTTAGGTTTTAAGATCTCATCATGTGAAGTTCGCAATGTTCTGCTACACAATAATTGTGCAGGTGAATATCCAATATTTGTAAGCGGAATATTTCTGTACTCTCACAGAAGTAAAAATAAATCTATTTTAGAAGTATAACTCTAGCGGAGTAAATCTTTGCTGATGCCAACAAACTTTTCAGCCAAACCGTTTGATTTAGGATGGTAAGGGCTACTAAAAACGAATTTTGTGCCTATTTGTTTTGCAAAGACATGCATTCCCAGCAGTTAAATGGGCTATTATCAGCAATGATAATCTTAGGAATTCCATGAGAAGAAAATGTGTTTTTTAGCTTTTGAATAATTTCACTGGCTGATTTATTTTTGATTGGTAACAACTCCAATCACTTTGAGAAGTAATCAACAATAACTAAATGATAACAATTAGAATATTCCAGCAAATCTAAACCTATTTTTAGAAAAGGCGTTTGTGGTATATCATGCGAAATAATTGGTTAATTAAATTTTCGATTTGTACGTCCATGTTTTTCCAAAAGATCTTTTGCTCTTAATTTAGTTTTATTTATTCCTAAATGACCGTCATGCAATATTTCTAAATATCCGTGATGCAACGATTTTGGGACTACTATCTTATTCATATAAAATATAATATCACCCTCAATAAATAAGTCAAACTGCATGCGATAATAAAACTTTTGATCAACTTCGACTTTGCTAATGTCTTCAGGCCAGCCCTTCAAAATTAAGTCCTTTAACTTCATCAATTCAGGGTCTCTTTGAGTTTCATTTTGAAGCTGAGCTTTTCTGTCATCGCTTATATTTACTGAATGAATCACTTCATCAAAATCATCTTCACTGTTAGTTTTAGTGACTTCTGGAAAAGAACGAGAAACCAAATCTGGAACATGCATATACTTTCCAGGCACATATACTACATCAAGCTTGTATCTCATTAATTTTTCATTCTCTGTAACAGCGTACAATAAACCTTGTTAAGTGGTCAGTCAAAGGGGCTACTAAAAGTGTACAAATCACTTGAATGTTCATATAACTAAACCTGGCAGAATCAATTTTTCAAATCCAAAACGGAAAAATATTTCATTCCACAAAGCTTGTCCTTTATATCTTCCAGTTTTGGTATCAAAAAATGTTCTGGACTTAAGGCTTTATTAAGATCTCTTGGATCCAAGCATAATCTTATTTTTTTTTTTCGTTTTTCCACTATTATTAAATTGCTCACCCAGTTTTTTGGCTTGTCTACCCTTTTAATTATGCCTTCCATTTCTAGTTTCTTTAAAGCAATTTAGACAGGCTCCTGTAACGAAGATGAAATTCTTCTAGGTGCTTTAATTGTCGACACAATCGAAGAATCTACTTGAAGACCACATTTTGTGGGAAATTTGCAAATCCCTGTAAAAATGTCTTTATTTTCAGCGATTAATGATTGCTTACTATTTTTTACCAAATTAACTTTTTAATTAAGTTCATTTCAACACAGCTTCTCAAACCTAGCAAAGTCGTTGTATCTTCCTGAACTACATAAAATTCAACTCCATAATTTTTATTTTTTACCATGCAATCGAGTATCACAGAACCAAGGGGGTACAATTTTTTACCACCATACACTTCCAGAATGCCTTTATTAACTGTCAGTATCTTGTTTTTCAGACGAGCAAAATATTTATATGGGATAACATAAACTTCAGCTCCAGTATCTAGCTTGAATGCAATTTTCAAATCATCTATTTTAATGGCTTCACTCCAACAGGATTTTTGTTTATCTATAAGAGAATATACGAAAAATTTTTCTTCATCTGAACTTGATTCCTCTAACTTATTTTTTGAAAGCTCATTGACTGAGTTGTCAGCAATTTTTGTTTTGTTCTACATGCGATCGTAAAATGATCAACCTTTTTACATTTAGCACAAAATTTACCTTGAGCTGGGCAATGTCCCGTTTATGTTTATGACATGAATAGCACCGTTCACAACACTCTCCTTGATACCCGTACCCTGAATATCCCTGTTTTAGATTAGAAAAATTAAAGTAACCATTGCTAAAATTAGTTCTGTAATTTCTATTATAATTTTTGTTTTTATTTAATTGAAAGCTTTTGTTAGAATTTAAAGAATTGTTAGTATTTCTGCTGATAGGAAGCGTATTGTACACTTCAACTGAGTCTTCGCCAATGATATTAAGCAGTATTGCTACTTTCACTCTTTCCTCCTTGGTGTCACTTTCAGAGGCAAACATAAAAATTTCAAACTTTTGTTTGAACTTCTTGAAATTTTCGGACAAATTTCCATCCACGATTAAGGGAGCAGGGGGTTTGAACTCCATTTTGCACATGCGTTGCTTAATGTCTTTAATGTCCAACAAGGTATTATTTAAGTTAACTTCTATTTTCTCACTTTGCAAACGCGTTTTTACCATTATCAAATATTGAGAAGCGTATCAAAAGTGTTTGTTCTTTACCGGCCGCGCCATGTTTAGGTTATAAATGAAACTCGAAATAATAGAGAGGGTGTACACTTCATTTAAACTGATACCTGAAATCAGAGTCATACACAAACTGCCTTATTAGAATGACATATCAAGCAATGTATGCCAAAGTGTTATTCAACTTATTATGTAATACAGAATATGTGATAAATAATATAACATGCATGCAAGTATTCACTCTACAGTCGTCGGTTCCGAAAATTAAAAGATGGAGTTGAATGTTATGACTCTACAAACTTACAAAAGCTTTCTAATAACTCAGATAAATCGAATACGGTGTCAGTTATAAGATGAATCTTCCAATTTAGAGTTGCAAACTCTGAAATTTCTCCTGAGAAATGTGAAGACACTGCTAAGCCAGCAGTTTCTGAATACTGTGAATGATTATTGGTGGCAACGAGCCGAGAACATATTGAAGTCCGATTCCAGGAACATGTTTCCTAAAATTAGTCAGACTTTCAAACGTCGAAAGTCTCACTCTCTTCTCAGTCACTACTCTCCCACGCAGAGATTAATAGCCAGCACTGTCCCATTATCGATAACCATTTCATTGTGGATAGTGGGGCGGATGAGCTAAATCTTTCCGGCTCTCATTTTAAGGCAATTCATGCTAGGGAACTCTCTTGCTACAGAATTCGCGAAGTAAGTGACGAATTGTCCAGGTTTCGTAATAGAGAAACAGCAACCCTTCTGAGATTTTCTGAGAGATTAAAAACTGACCAACTTACAGCTGAACAAACTGACAATTATTTTACAACAACGGACGAACTGACATATATATTGTAGCATAATAATAACTACGCGCCTATGTCTATGCAGCAAATTCCGAAGTGACTTTCCATTCTGGCAGAATTTTGGTTCAAACTGTCCTTCATTCGAGGTTCGTGTCTGGGACGAAGTCTCCACAGCTCATGTCAACGAAAGAGACAAATAATATTAGGGATAATATTAGGGAATTATAACTGCAAGAATTATTTCTCTTGTTCCAGTGGTCGAAGAATTTGCTAGAAGTTTCTGGCTATCAGAAACTTCTGCTATATAAGGACAGATGGCGATCAAAAAAAAGACAGTTGGTTTAGAACCGTGGCGAAGAGATTGGAAAAGTGATAATGGGCGAAGTTGTAATTTGGTGATAAATTGAAAGTTGAGAGTGAACAAGAAAAAGTAATTAGTTTGGATTTGTGAATTAAGTAATTGAAAGGAGATAAAGTGATTTAAGAGGAAAGAGACATTGTAAGAAAAGAATTTGCGAAGAATAGTATAGTGTGAACTTGAATTGTTCTATAGAGTAGAAAATAAAGAAATAATTTCACAGAATAATTGTTTTATCTACTCGAGCCGTAGCTCGCATACTACATTGGTGTCAGAAGCGGGATAAAACTTATTCTGTGAATAACTATTTCCGTGGTGTGAAATTGCACAAGAAAAAAAAAAAAAAAAACGATTTCTGTGTTGAGTTAATTAGTTGCGCAAAATGGGTCGCAAATTGGGAAAACTAACTATAACTCAACTAAAGGCAGAACTCAGTAAGCGGAACCTCGACACAACTGGGGGAAAAGATGCCCTACTGATTCGTCTGGAAGAAGCAGTAACGCAGGAAGGTGAAAATCCGCATGACATAGAGTTTGACGTGGAAGAGGAACCAGCAAGTACAGTAGCCGACCCGGGTATAACAAGTCTGCTCCTGCAACTTAAGTTAGTCATGGACGAACAAAAGAAAGCAATAGAAGATCAAAGTCATAAGCTCGATGACCAAAAGAATTCTCTAGAACTTAAGCTGGATGAACAAAAGAAAGCGATGGACGAACAAAAGAAAGCAATGGGCGACCAAAGGAATTCTCTAGAACTTAAGCTGGACGAACAAAAGAAAGCAATGGACGAACAAAAAAATTCTCTAGATGCTCTGGAAAGTAAACTTGATGAGCAAAACAAGAACTTGGAATCCAAATTCGAAGTGATCGAAGAGAAAATCGAGAAGGTCGAGACGCAACTCGAAAAAGTCGAAACTAGATTCGATGAAAATTTTGAGAAACATGAAACTCAGTTCGGGAAGATAGAGACTCAGTTTGAAAAAGTGGATACGAAATTCGAGATAGTAGGAAAGCAAGTCGAAAATCTTGCTAAGGAGCTCAGCAACGTGAAGAGACAGAAAGCACGGGAATATTCCACTGACGGTCTGAGAAGAAAGGAGATGCAGCCTCCTATCTTCGATGGTCAAACATCTTGGCCAATTTATAAGAGGCAATTCGAAGCGGCCGCAATGACCAATAGCTGGGACGATGAAGAGAAGTCTATTGCACTCACGCTTGCACTGAGGGGTCCAGCTGCGGAGCTCTTGCAGACCATCCCGGAAGATAAGCAGCAGAACTACGACTCTCTGGTTCAGGCTATCGAGAGGCGGTTTGGGGATGAACACATGCAGCAGGTGTACAGGGTTCAGCTGCGTAGTCGAGTCCAGAAAAGGGGGGAAACGCTCCAACAGTTGCAAGCGGATATAGAGCGACTAGCCCATCTTTCATACCCTAAAGCCGGTGAGGAGCTTATCAACGAAATGGCGGTGGAAGCTTTTATTCAGGCCATAGAGGACAGACAACTGCAAATAGCTGTAAGGATGGCTGAAAAGCGAACACTCCCCGAGGCATTGGCATTCGCTTTGTCAATGAAGGCTGCGGAGCAAGCATACCAGGGAATACACCGTGTCAGGGAAATGTCCGTCGTGGAATGCTCATGCCAGAGAACAGCCGTCATGGATGAAGACAGAGCTCGCGGAAGTCAAATCCGTTGCTGGAATTGCAACCAAACCGGACACCTACAACGGCTATGCGATGCCCCGATACTGGCTTACCCCACTCCCGGGGAAACGTTCGTTGTGGATGCAGATGCTAGTAATGTCGGGGTAGGAGCCGTACTCTCCCAGGTGCATGACGGCCAAGAGAAGGTGGTTGCGTACTTCAGCAAGGTGCTCTCTAAGCCAGAAAGGAACTACTGCGTGACAAGGCGGGAACTTCTAGCTTTGATCTTGGCTACGAAGCATTTTCACAAATACCTCTACGGGAGGAAGTTCGTTCTTCGCACAGACCATGCAGCATTAAAATGGCTATTACAGTTCAAGAGTCCTGAGGGTCAGGTCGCAAGATGGATCGAAAGGCTGCAAATCTACGACTACGAAATACAGCATCGTAAAGGAAAACTCCACTCTAATGCGGATGCACTGTCCCGGAGACCATGCAGAACGGATTGTAAACATTGTGCGCGTCAGGAAGAACGGGAGCTGGTTTCCATCCAAAGAATGAGAGCCGAACCTATCGCCGGCTGGAGCGTAGATGAGATCCGGAACGCTCAGAAGGAAGACCCCGATATCGAGCCGATTCTGGCCTGGAAGGAGAACATGGAGAAACCGGATCATCAGGACATCTCTCACAGAAGCCCGACCTTAAAGGCATATTTTGCGCAGTGGGACTCCCTCCATGTCCAAGAAGGTGTTCTGAGAAGAAAATGGGAATCCTCCGACGGAAAATCGTTTGTAATGCAGCTTGTAGTACCGCGGACGAGGGTCAAGGAGGTGTTACAGGAAATGCATGGCGGGGCGACCGGAGGCCACTTGGGAGTGAATAAGACGCTAGAAAAGGTACGAGAACGTTTTTATTGGTTAAAAGCGAAGGAAGATATCGAAGACTGGTGCAGAAAATGCGACGTGTGTGCAGCTAGCAAGGGTCCGAGAATCAAAACTCGAGGTAAGATGCACCAATACAACGTGGGAGCACCTTTCGAACGAATCGCCATTGACATCGCAGGGCCCTTTCCGGAAACCGACAATGGTAATCGGTATATACTCGTAGTGATGGACTACTTCAGTAAGTGGCCGGAAGCGTTTCCGATCCCTAACCAGGAAGCCAGAACCGTGGCGGAGCAGATCGTCTACAATTGGGTTAGCAGATTCGGTGTGCCCTTGGAATTGCATTCTGACCAAGGGCGGAACTTCGAGTCAAGAATCTTCCAAGAGATGTGTCAACTACTCGGAATCAAAAAGACAAGGACAACCCCGCTTCATCCACAGTCGGACGGTATGGTGGAGCGTTTCAATAGGACTTTGGACGAACATCTCTCGAAGGTCGTAGGTGACTACCAACGGGATTGGGACCGGCAGATTCCCTTGTTTTTGATGGCCTATAGAAGTGCCGTGCATAGCACTACTCGACATACGCCGTTCGAAATCTTATTCGGTGGAATAGCTCGTTTACCCAGTGAGGTGAAATTTGGATCTCCTACCAATGAGCCCAGAAATGAAGAAGAGTACGTGGCGGACCTTAGGGAAAGGCTTAGGGACATACACCAAAGGACCAGAAGCCAGATTAAGATGACGAGCGACCGCATGAAGACCAGGTATGATGCCAAGGCAACAACGTCAGGATTCCAGGAAGGAGATCTGGTGTGGCTGTATAATCCCCATCGCCAAAAGGGGAAATCACCTAAATTACAGCGGAGCTGGGAAGGTCCCTACAGAATAGTAACCCGCATCAACGATGTTGTCTACCGCATCCAGCGAGGACCAAGGGCCAAAATGAAAGTGGTTCATGTGGACCGACTGAGTCGATACAATGGCCGAAATGAGGATGCACTTGTTCGGGACGAACACGTCTAAGAGGGGGGCAGTGTAGCATAATAATAACTACGCGCCTATGTCTATGCAGCAAATTCCGAAGTGACTTTCCATTCTGGCAGAATTTTGGTTCAAACTGTCCTTCATTCGAGGTTCGTGTCTGGGACGAAGTCTCCACAGCTCATGTCAACGAAAGAGACAAATAATATTAGGGATAATATTAGGGATAATATTAGGGAATTATAACTGCAAGAATTATTTCTCTTGTTCCAGTGGTCGAAGAATTTGCTAGAAGTTTCTGGCTATCAGAAACTTCTGCTATATAAGGACAGATGGCGATCAAAAAAAAGACAGTTGGTTTAGAACCGTGGCGAAGAGATTGGAAAAGTGATAATGGGCGAAGTTGTAATTTGGTGATAAATTGAAAGTTGAGAGTGAACAAGAAAAAGTAATTAGTTTGGATTTGTGAATTAAGTAATTGAAAGGAGATAAAGTGATTTAAGAGGAAAGAGACATTGTAAGAAAAGAATTTGCGAAGAATAGTATAGTGTGAACTTGAATTGTTCTATAGAGTAGAAAATAAAGAAATAATTTCACAGAATAATTGTTTTATCTACTCGAGCCGTAGCTCGCATACTACAATATTTAGACAACTGAATAACAAAAAGTGAAGTGGTTTAGATAACATTCCCAACATCATCTTAAAGCATATACCGGACGAAATCATTCGGCATTATTGTGTTATCTTCAATAATTTATTAAACAACTGTTACTTTCCGAGTTGTTGGAAGATATCGAAGGTTTTTCCAATAATAAAAAAGAAGAAGGATCCTTCCAACTATAGGCCAATAGGTCTCCTGCTTAATATCGGGAAGTTCTTTGAAGTAATTATTACTAAGTCCATTTTGTTCGCAACCGAAAGAAAGGCGATTATACCGCGAAATCAATTTGGGTTCAAGAGAAATCATTCGGCGGTGCATGCTGTTTCGAAACTGGTTTCAGATGTCAATTGGAATCTAAACGCCAAACGATGCACAGCTTCGACACGGTTTGGATCGATGGGCTTTTATATATACTTCTACGATATGAATTCCCACATCATCTTATAAAGATAATTGCATCTATAGTGCATAAGAAGAAATTGATTGTAACAGACAAACAATACACGACGACTACAGTTTTTAATGCCATCAATGGTCTGCCACAGCACCGCTCCTCTTCAACATTTACATTTCGGAAATGCTGAGCGACATGGATAATTCGATAGCGTTCGCTGACGACGTTATATTGTATGCAAGCGGCTCAAGAGACCAAGACATATAGACAGAGATTCAGAACAATTTTGATAAACTTCAAACTTTCTGCTCAGAATGGAAGCTTAAAATAAACGAGGTGAAATGCGAAACTATACTGTCTCGCCCTCAAAAGACGCGGAAATTCAGATTTGAGACGAAACTGGAAAAACACACAAATTTTTGAACTATGATACAACAAGCACATAAATATAAATATTTATGTCTCCCAAACGCCTTTTATACTTCAACTATATTGGATTTGATGTGAAGGTCATATAGATAGATAGATAGATAGTTGATTTTATTCATTTCATACTTAAACTAGTAACAATATTCATGAAAGAATGAAATAGAATAATAGTAATCATTCTTTAACTAAAAAGTTAGTGGTGAATGGCACATCAAAGATTTAAAAATTCAAATGATAACTGATGTGGGGTGACAATCAGTGTATTGGTTAAATATAAAATAATTATGTAAATCTCAAAGGCAAGAAATCTATGCACATTTAAAAAATAAAGCAAACATATATAAAAACGTAACAATCTACAGATAAAATACACTAGTGATGTTATAAAATTTATAATTTTTGTGCTGATGAAAAAAAAAAAGAATCTGAAAAAGTGTTTCAATGCAATCATAGTTTAAAGTGAACAACCAGTCTTTTACTTTTCTGATATAAGAGGAAAAACAAGGTATTTCTCTAATAGAAAAGGGCAATTTATTAAAAAACTTTGCAGCTGTATAAGTATAAAAACGAGAAAAAAGAGTTCTGTGTGCAAATGGTGCAATGACTAAGCTTATATTATTTATACTTAGGTTATACATTTAGGAATTTCTGCTCGGTATATTACCACTTCGTTTAAAGAACTATCTCAAGACTTTAAACACATATAAATGTTTGATTGGTAGAATTTGCAACTTTTAAATAAAGGCCAACTCTCAGCAAGTCGATTTTTGTTAAGTATAATTCTAACTAGATGTTTCTGGGCTATTAATAAAGGCTTAAAGGAATTAGAATACGAACCACTCCAGCTAGTGATGCCGTATTGTAACTTTGAGTGCGCAAGACCATAGTAAATAGTGGTTAACACTTTCTTGGAGCCAAACGGCTTTAATAGATACATTTTACGTGTGACCAACATCATATATGATTTTATCGCTTGGATATGAGTTTTCCAATTT
Organism: Pocota personata; assembly: GCA_963082735.1. Classification (NCBI taxonomy): domain Eukaryota; kingdom Metazoa; phylum Arthropoda; class Insecta; order Diptera; family Syrphidae; genus Pocota; species Pocota personata. The sequence goes on from OY720429.1 coordinate 81,816,849, forward strand.
AGATTGATATCAATTGTAACGCCTAAGTACTTAAAATGTTGTACTGATTCAATCTTGAAACAATTTTTGGAGCATTGCATATTAGATGCAAAGTTACTTCTACCACACTTATGGACAGGTAAAGAAAACAGTTTACAGTCGCATGCGTGAAACTAGAGGTTATAATCATATAGATTATTACCAGTTGTCATGAAAGTCATCAACTTTGTTTTCTCACTGATGATCAATTTGTGCGCAGTAAACCACAACCTTAATATTTCAAGATCTTCCACGATCCTTGTGACACATTCAAATACAGTTTTGAACTTATAAGTAAACGCTATATCGTCTGCGAATGCAGTTGATATACAATTTAACTTGAGTTTGAAAAGGGAGTTTACGTATATATATATATATAGGAAAAACAAAGGGCCAAGTACAGAACCCTGAGGAACACCGTTTTTCAAAAATCGAGACTCACTCAAGACACCTTTGACATTAACTCTCTGTTTCCTTTATTTTAAAAACGATTGCAGCCATTTAAAAATGTTTCCTCGAAAACCAGCACTATAAACTTTGTTTAGTAACAAATCATGGTCCACCATATCAAATGCTTTTGTCATAGACACATGGTAGATTTATTGCCGTTTAAACCACCATACAGTTGACTACATACTCTCAAAATAGAATCCTCTCTTGACATTTCTGCTCTTAACCCGAACTGGTTGCTACAAAAGAAATTAAACTTGTCGAGGAACGACAAAATACGAACTTTAAGCAGTTTTTCAAATATCTTAGAAAAGGTGGAAAGAAGTGTAATATGCCTATAATCCGAAACATTTTTTCTGTTACCTTTTTTAAAAAGAGGTACAACTTCAGCACATTTCAAATGTTCAGGAAAACAACCCCTTCAACACTACGATTAAATAAGCCACTCAGTACATCAACAACATACAAGGCAAATAAGCACACTTGAAACACCATCACTCGTGCAAGAGTTTTTATTTTTTAAGGATATGATAACACTGTACATTTCTCTCGAAGTTACCGGCTCAAAAACGAAACTGTTCGGTTTGGACCTGCGAACAGTACTGGTGTCTAAAGAGTCAATTGTGAGATTTTACTTTAAAATGAATTGTGAAATTTGTACCGAGAAAATTGAGAGAAACTCAATATCCAAAATTTCGTATGGTGATTGTAAAAGTTTTTATCACGCATCTTGCGTCAACATCCTACAGCAAGATATCGATTATTTTAAAACGAGTGGTGTTTCCTATCGGTGTGATAATTGCTCAGCGCTTAGGCGTAAATCACATCACATGCATAACCCATCGAAAGACTTAAACACGTTTAATTCCAAAACATCTAAGCAACCAACCTCTATACACTTAAAAGTTAAAGGAAAAGGTAGTGATCATCTGCAAACTTCATCTTTCGATACAACCACCAGCGAACAAGTAGATGAAGAGTTCACTCCTCGTAAGGTTTATAAAAAAACTGGCAAGCCTGGAGAAGATTAATAAGCAGTTCCTTCTCTCGATTAATGAGTTGCGAGCTGAAAATGTTGATCTTAAATCTAAAATTGCGCTGTTGGAAAGTCGACTCAACTGGCAGCAGCAGAAACAACTAAGCAACTGCATTGAGATTACTGGGGTGCCCATCGTCAATGACAAAACTGCGAAGCGCATAGCGCAACAAATATTTGAAAAGGCGTTGTCAGTGAGTGTTCCCGATGATACGATTAGTGATTGCTACGTACGAAAGGTTCGGAGAGAAAATCAAAATAATAACTCTGGCTCTTCAAGTGAATCTCACATACCAGTCATCTGTCTAAGCCTTTCTGATTCCTCTCTCGAACAACATATTATGAGAGAGAAGGTCAAAAAAAGGAGCATGCTGAATTCTGATTTATTTGCCAACGGTGGTGATTGCTGTGGTAGCAGCGGTGATGGTGGCAGTGGCGATGGAAGCAGCACAAAGAGGAGATCGGTTATATACATAAACGATGCTCTCACTAAGTTTTCAGGAGCGTTATTCTCTAAAGCGAAGGAATCAAAGAAGCAGAGAGAGTACAAATATTTATGGTTAAAAAATAATCGAATTTTAATGAGAAATGTTGATGGTGGGAAAATCATTTCTATAAAATCATTTAATGATCTTGATCAGCTATAATTATTCTCTGTATTTTCTTTTAACTTCTCTCTTTAATGTATTGTAGCATAATAATAACTACGCCCCCTAAAAATATGACGCAACAAATTCCGAAGTGACTTTCCATTCTGGCAGAATTTTGGTTCGAACTGTCCTTTCATTCGAGGTTCGTGTCTGGGACGAAGTCTCCACAGCTCATGTCAACGAAAGAGACGAATAATATTAGGGATAAAAGGGAATTATAACTGCAAGAATTATTTCTCTTGTTCCAGTGGTCGAAGAATTTGCTAGAAGTTTCTGGCTATCAGAAACTTCTGCTATATAAGGACAGATGGCGATCAAAAAAAAGGACGGTTGGTTTAGAACCGTGGCGAAGAGATTGGAAAAGTGATAATGGGCGAAGTTGTAATTTGGTGATAAATTGAAAGTTGAGAGTGAACAAGAAAAAGTAATTAGTTTGGATTTGTGAATTAAGTAATTGAAAGGAGATAAAGTGATTTGAGAGGAAAGAGACCTTGTAAGAAAAGAATTTGCGAAGAATAGTATAGTGTGAACTAGAATTGTTCTATAGAGTAGAAAATAAAGAAATAATTTCACAGAATAATTGTTTTATCTACTCGAGCCGTAGCTCGCATATTACATTGGTGTCAGAAGCGGGATAAAACTTATTCTGTGAATAACTATTTCCGTGGTGTGAAATTGCACAAGCAAAAAAAAAAAAAAAACGATTTCTGTTTTGAGTTAATTAGTTGCGCAAAATGGGTCGCAAATTGGGAAAACTAACTATAACTCAACTAAAGGCAGAACTCAGTAAGCGGAACCTCGACACAACTGGGGGAAAAGATGCCCTGCTGATTCGTCTGGAAGAAGCAGTAACGCAGGAAGGTGAAAATCCGCACGACGTAGAGTTTGACGTGGAAGAGGAACCAGCAAGTACAGCAGCCGACCCGGGTATAACGAGTCTGCTCCTGCAACTTAAGTTAGTCATGGACGAACAAAAGAAAGCAATAGAAGACCAAAGGAATTCTATAGAACTTAAGCTGGACGAACAAAAGAATTCTCTAGAACTTAAGCTGGATGAACAAAAGAAAGCAATGGACGAACAAAAGAAAGCAATGGACGAACAAAAGAAAGCAATGGACGAACAAAAGAATTCTCTAGAACTTAAGCTGGATGAACAAAAGAATTCTCTAGATGCTCTGGAAAGTAAACTTGATGAGCAAAACAAGAACTTGGAATCCAAATTCGAAGTGATCGAAGAGAAAATCGAGAAGGTCGAGACGCAACTCGGAAAAGTCGAAACTAGATTCGATGAAAATTTTGAGAAACATGAAACTCAGTTCGGGAAAATAGAGACTCAGTTTGAAAAAGTGGATACGCAATTCGAGATAGTAGGGAAGCAAGTCGAAAATCTTGCTAAGGAGCTCAGCAATGTGAAGAGACAGAAAGCACGGGAATATTCCACTGACGGTCTGAGAAGAAAGGAGATGCAGCCTCCTATCTTCGATGGTCAAACATCATGGCCAATTTATAAAAGGCAATTCGAAGCGGCCGCAATGACCAATAGCTGGGACGATGAAGAGAAGTCCATTGCACTCACACTTGCACTGAGGGGTCCAGCTGCGGAGCTCTTGCAGACCATCCCGGAAGATAAACAGCAGAACTACGACTCTCTGGTTCAGGCTATCGAGAGGCGGTTTGGGGATGAACACATGCAGCAGGTGTACAGGGTTCAGCTGCGTAGTCGAGTCCAGAAAAGGGGGGAAACGCTCCAACAGTTGCAAGCGGATATAGAGCGACTAGCCCATCTTTCATACCCTAAAGCCGGTGAGGAGCTTATCAACGAAATGGCGGTGGAAGCTTTTATTCAGGCCATAGAGGACAGACAACTGCAAATGGCTGTAAGGATGGCTGAAAAGCGAACATTCCCCGAGGCATTGGCATTCGCTTTGTCAATGAAGGCTGCGGACCAAGCATACCAGGGAATACACCGTGTCAGGGAAATGTCCGTCGTGGAATGCTCACGCCAGGGAACAGCCGTCATGGATGAAGACAGAGCTCGCGGAGGTCAAATCCGTTGCTGGAATTGCAACCAAACCGGACACCTACGACGGCAGTGCAGAAGTGCACCTAGACGAGGAAATTGTCCACATTGCGGAAATAGGAGAAGCAGAGAGGAAGCATCCTGTCGGTCAGACTTCCCAAAACCAGCAGTCGGGAGATGCGTAAGGACCAACTTCGCGGGGCAGAAGTTGGTTACTGGAATCGAGGCCCCCAGGACCACCATTCAAGTTTCGCAAACCAAACGGGGTAACAAGAGCCTGACAGTGGAGGCACTAATCAACAAGAAGAAGTGCGTAGCCACCATCGACACAGGTGCCACCGCCTCCATTGTAAGAAGAGATATCGTCAGAAGCTCCTGGCTGCACAACACCAACAGCTACTGCCTGAAGACTGCAACAGGGGAAATGGCGAAGGTATTTGGAGAAGTTCGTCTTACGATTACTCTGGCAGGACTGACGTTCTCCCATGCGTTTCTGGTGGCAGATATATGCGACGAGTGCATCATCGGAGTAGACTTCATGAAAGCAAATGAAGTAATCTTGGACATCGGGACGCAAGTACTGAGGTATCGAAATGTGGAGTTTCCGATGGTGTACGGAAATGAGAATGCCGTAACTCTCAGGACAGTCATCAGCAAAGACGAAGTTTTGCCGCCGCCTTCAGAGACAATCATTTGGACGAAGCTGGAAGGTGATCTTGGGAGCCACCGATTCTACATAGTAGAACCAGACCCAGAGAAGAATTCTCAAGACTACATCGTGGGAAAGACGTTAGTCGAACCAAAGAACACCATGGTTCCAGTGAGGGTTTTGAACGCAAGACCACACACTGTCAAACTAAGGCGAGGGGAGGTGACTGGAAAATGCACGCCGATTACCGCCGTCGCAACAATATCTGAACGTGATGCTCCAAAACCTCTCCCATCACCTTGGACAGCGGAAGCGAGAGAGACGATTCTCCAGTCCAGTGAGCTGAATCAGGAGCAGCGAACTATGGCAGATAATCTTATCAATGAGTACGCTGATGTATTTGCCTCACAGGACGGAGAATACGGCCGAACACACCTGGTACAACATCGAATAGACACTGGTGATACTAGACCAATTCGTCAGCCTGCTAGGCGCCTTCCATTGGCAAAGCAGACAGAAGTTGCAGAGATGGTGTCGGCAATGGAGAAAGAAGGTCTGATTGAAAGTTCCAAAAGTCCGTGGGCATCACCGGTTGTACTGGTTAAGAAGAAAGATGGCAGCACGCGGTTCTGCGTGGACTATCGGCAGCTCAATTACGTCACCAAGAAAGACAGCTACCCTCTGCCACGGATTGACGACACGCTAGACACACTATCAGGAGCCCGATGGTTTTCCACTCTCGACTTGAAGAGTGGCTACTGGCAGGTACAGATCCATCCAGAAGACCGGGAGAAAACCGCCTTCACCGCAGGAAATGGGCTATGGCAATTCACGGTAATGCCATTCGAGCTGTGCAATGCTCCGGCGACTTTCGAGCGATTGATGGAATGTGTCCTGCAAGGGTTAACATGGAAAACCTGTTTGGTATACTTGGATGATGTCATCGTCGTAGGAAAAACGTTTGCGCAACACCGAGACAATCTAAGGGATGTGTTTCAAAGGCTTCGAAGTGCCCACCTGAAGCTCAACCCCAAGAAGTGCGCCCTGTTTAGAGCGGAAGTCAAGTACCTGGGACACATAATTTCAGCGAAAGGAGTGAGAACCGATCCGGAGAAGGTCGAAGCGGTGAAAAACTGGCCAGTCCCCAAAGACAAACACCAACTAAGGAGCTTCCTGGGCCTAGCCACCTACTACAGACGGTTCGTGAAGGATTTTGCCGGGATCGCAAAGAACCTGCACCAGTTGACGGAAAAGGGAAAACAATTCAAATGGTCAATTGAGTGCGAGAAGAGCTTCAAGGCACTTAAACAACGGCTATGTGATGCCCCGATACTGGCTTACCCCACTCCCGGGGAAACGTTCGTTGTGGATGCAGATGCTAGTAATGTCGGAGTAGGAGCCGTACTCTCCCAGGTGCATGACGGCCAAGAGAAGGTGGTTGCGTACTTCAGCAAGGTGCTCTCTAAGCCAGAAAGGAACTACTGCGTGACAAGGCGGGAACTTCTAGCTTTGATCTTGGCTACGAAGCATTTTCACAAATACCTCTACGGGAGGAAGTTCGTTCTTCGCACAGACCATGCAGCCTTAAAATGGCTATTACAGTTCAAGAGTCCTGAGGGTCAGGTCGCAAGATGGATCGAAAGGCTGCAAATCTACGACTACGAAATACAGCATCGTAAAGGAAAACTCCACTCTAATGCGGATGCACTGTCCCGGAGACCATACAGAACGGATTGTAAATATTGTCAGGAAGAACGGGAGCTGGATTCCATCCAAAGAATGAGAGCCGAACCTATCACCGGCTGGAGCGTAGATGAGATAAGGAACGCTCAGAAGGAAGACCCGGATATCGAGCCGATTCTGGCCTGGAAGGAGAACATGGAGAAACCGGATCATCAGGACATTTCTCACAGTAGCCCGACCTTAAAGTCATATTTTGCGCAGTGGGACTCCCTCCATGTCCAAGAAGGTGTTCTGAGAAGAAAATGGGAATCCTCCGACGGAAAATCGTTTGTAATGCAGCTTGTCGTACCGCGGACGAGGGTCAAGGAGGTGTTACAGGAAATGCATGGCGGGGCGACCGGAGGCCACTTGGGAGTGAATAAGACGCTAGAAAAGGTACGAGAACGTTTTTATTGGTTAAAAGCGAAGGAAGATATCGAAGACTGGTGCAGAAAATGCGACGTGTGTGCAGCTAGCAAGGGTCCGAGAATCAAAACTCGAGGTAAGATGCACCAATACAACGTGGGAGCACCTTTCGAACGAATCGCCATCGACATCGCAGGGCCCTTTCCGGAAACCGACAATGGTAATCGGTATATACTCGTAGTGATGGACTACTTCAGTAAGTGGCCGGAAGCGTTTCCGATCCCTAACCAGGAAGCCAGAACCGTGGCGGAGCAGATCGTCTACAATTGGGTTAGCAGATTCGGTGTGCCCTTGGAATTGCATTCTGACCAAGGGCGGAACTTCGAGTCAAGAATCTTCCAAGAGATGTGTCAACTACTCGGAATCAAAAAGACAAGGACAACCCCGCTTCATCCACAGTCGGACGGTATGGTGGAGCGTTTCAATAGGACTTTGGACGAACATCTCTCGAAGGTCGTAGGTGACTACCAACGGGATTGGGACCGGCAGATTCCCTTGTTTTTGATGGCCTATAGAAGTGCCGTGCATAGCACTACTCGACATACGCCGTTCGAAATCTTATTTGGTAGAATAGCTCGTTTACCCAGTGAGGTGAAATTTGGATCTCCTACCAATGAGCCCAGAAATGAAGAAGAGTACGTGGCGGACCTTAGGGAAAGGCTTAGGGACATACACCAAAGGACCAGAAGCCAGATTAAGATGACGAGCGACCGCATGAAGACCAGGTATGATGCCAAGGCAACAACGTCAGGATTCCAGGAAGGAGATCTGGTGTGGCTGTATAATCCCCATCGCCAAAAGGGGAAATCACCTAAATTACAGCGGAACTGGGAAGGTCCCTACAGAATAATAACCCGCATCAACGATGTTGTCTACCGCATCCAGCGAGGACCGAGGGCCAAAATGAAAGTGGTTCATGTGGACCGACTGAGTCGATACAATGGCCGAAATGAGGATGCACTTGTTCGGGACGAACACGTCTAAGAGGGGGGCAGTGTAGCATAATAATAACTACGCCCCCTAAAAATATGACGCAACAAATTCCGAAGTGACTTTACATTCTGGCAGAATTTTGGTTCGAACTGTCCTTTCATTCGAGGTTCGTGTCTGGGACGAAGTCTCCACAGCTCATGTCAACGAAAGAGACGAATAATATCAGGGATAAAAGGGAATTAAAACTGCAAGAATTATTTCTCTTGTTCCAGTGGTCGAAGAATTTGCTAGAAGTTTCTGGCTATCAGAAACTTCTGCTATATAAGGACAGATGGCGATCAAAAAAAGGACGGTTGGTTTAGAACCGTGGCGAAGAGATTGGAAAAGTGATAATGGGCGAAGTTGTAATTTGGTGATAAATTGAAAGTTGAGAGTGAACAAGAAAAAGTAATTAGTTTGGATTTGTGAATTAAGTAATTGAAAGGAGATAAAGTGATTTGAGAGGAAAGAGACCTTGTAAGAAAAGAATTTGCGAAGAATAGTATAGTGTGAACTTGAATTGTTCTATAGAGTAGAAAATAAAGAAATAATTTCACAGAATAATTGTTTTATCTACTCGAGCCGTAGCTCGCATATTACAGTATTTACTGAATTTTCTCAATTATGACTTTCCTTCCTACAATCTTAAGAGTACGAATTGTGAAGATGTGTTTACTAACAAATTGTACTGCTCTAACAAGCTCTTTTTTATTCACCAAAATATCCGAAGCTTAAGGGAGAATTTTACTTCATTGGTTTCCCATTTGGATTCTTTTGAATGCATTCCTGATTTCGTAGTTATCTCATAAATTTGGATCTATGATTTTGAAAAAAATGATTATGAATTGCCTGGCTTTGACTTTTATGCAAACACAAATGAGAATTACGCTGCTGGAGGTGTTGGTTGTTTTGCAAAGCAATGTTTTAATGTTTTTGATATTTCACAATTAGCTTTTCGGAGCGCTGATGTCTTAAGAATTTGCTTTCGTAATAATGGGGAAAACTTTGTCTTGATTTGCCTTTATAGGCTTCATTCCTTCAGTGTTTCTATTTTTGTGGAAGAATTTTCAACTCTCTTGGATGGATCGAAAGGCTGCAAATCAACGACTACGAAATACATCATCGTAAAGGAAAACTCCACTCTAATGCGGATGCACTGTCCCGGAGACTATGCAGAACGGATTGTAAACATTGTGCGCATCAGGAAGAACGGGAGCTGGTTTCCATCCAAAGAATGAGAGCCGAACCTATCGCCGGCTGGAGAAGGAAGGTGTTACAGGAAATGCATGACGGGGCGTCCGGAGGCCACTTGGGAGTGAATAAGACGCTAGAAAAGGTACGAGAACGTTTTTATTGGTTAAAAGCGAAGGAAGATGTCGAAGACTGGTGCAGAAAATGCGACGTGTGTGCAGCTAGCAAGGGTCCGAGAATCAAAACTCGAGGTAAGATGCACCAATACAACGTGGGAGCACCTTTCGAACGAATCGCCATTGACATCGCAGGGCCCTTTCAGGAAACCGACAATGGTAATCGGTATATACTCTTAGTGATGGACTACTTCAGTAAGTGGCCGGAAGCGTTTCCGATCCCTAACCAGGAAGCCAGAACCGTGGCGGAGCAGATTGTCTACAATTGGGTGAGCAGATTCGGTGTGGAATTGGAATTGCATTCTGACCAAGGGCGGAATTTCGTGTCAAAAATCTTCCAAGAGATGTGGCAACTACTCGGGATGAAAAAGACACGGACAACCCCGCTTCATCCACAGTCGGACGGTATGGTGGAGCGTTTCAATAGGACTTTGGACGAACATCTCTCGAAGGTCGTAGACGACTACCAACGTGATTGAGACCGGCCGATTCCCTTGTTTTTGATGGCCTATAGAAGTGCCGTGCATAGCACTACTCGACATACGTCGTTCGAAATCTTGTTTGGTGGAATAGCTCGGTTACCCAGTGAGGTGAAATTTGGATCCCCTACCAATGAGCCCAGAAATGAAGAAGAGTACGTGGCGGACCTTAGGGAAAGGCTTAGGGACATACACCAAAGAACCAGAAGCCAAATTAAGGTGACGAGCGACCGCATGAAGACCAGGTATGATGCCAAGGCAACAACGTCAGGATTCCAGGAGGGAGATCTAGTGTGGCTATATAATCCCCATCGCCAAAAGAGGAAATCACCTAAGTTGCAGCAGAACTGGGAGGGTCCCTACAGAATAATAACCCGCATCAACGATGTTGTCTACCGCATCCAGCGAGGACCGAGGGCCAAAATGAAAGTGGTTCATGTGGACCGACTGAGTCGATACAATGGCCGAAATGAGGATGCACTTGTTCGGGACGAACACGTCTAAGAGGGGGGCAGTGTAGCATAATAATAACTACGCCCCCTAAAAATATGACGCAACAAATTCCGAAGTGACTTTCCATTCTGGCAGAATTTTGGTTCGAACTGTCCTTTCATTCGAGGTTCGTGTCTGGGACGAAGTCTCCACAGCTCATGTCAACGAAAGAGACGAATAATATCAGGGATAAAAGGGAATTAAAACTGCAAGAATTATTTCTCTTGTTCCAGTGGTCGAAGAATTTGCTAGAAGTTTCTGGCTATCAGAAACTTCTGCTATATAAGGACAGATGGCGATCAAAAAAAGGACGGTTGGTTTAGAACCGTGGCGAAGAGATTGGAAAAGTGATAATGGGCGAAGTTGTAATTTGGTGATAAATTGAAAGTTGAGAGTGAACAAGAAAAAGTAATTAGTTTGGATTTGTGAATTAAGTAATTGAAAGGAGATAAAGTGATTTGAGAGGAAAGAGACCTTGTAAGAAAAGAATTTGCGAAGAATAGTATAGTGTGAACTTGAATTGTTCTATAGAGTAGAAAATAAAGAAATAATTTCACAGAATAATTGTTTTATCTACTCGAGCCGTAGCTCGCATATTACAGTATTTACTGAATTTTCTCAATTATGACTTTCCTTCCTACAATCTTAAGAGTACGAATTGTGAAGATGTGTTTACTAACAAATTGTACTGCTCTAACAAGCTCTTTTTTATTCACCAAAATATCCGAAGCTTAAGGGAGAATTTTACTTCATTGGTTTCCCATTTGGATTCTTTTGAATGCATTCCTGATTTCGTAGTTATCTCATAAATTTGGATCTATGATTTTGAAAAAAATGATTATGAATTGCCTGGCTTTGACTTTTATGCAAACACAAATGAGAATTACGCTGCTGGAGGTGTTGGTTGTTTTGCAAAGCAATGTTTTAATGTTTTTGATATTTCACAATTAGCTTTTCGGAGCGCTGATGTCTTAAGAATTTGCTTTCGTAATAATGGGGAAAACTTTGTCTTGATTTGCCTTTATAGGCTTCATTCCTTCAGTGTTTCTATTTTTGTGGAAGAATTTTCAACTCTCTTGGATGGATCGAAAGGCTGCAAATCAACGACTACGAAATACATCATCGTAAAGGAAAACTCCACTCTAATGCGGATGCACTGTCCCGGAGACTATGCAGAACGGATTGTAAACATTGTGCGCATCAGGAAGAACGGGAGCTGGTTTCCATCCAAAGAATGAGAGCCGAACCTATCGCCGGCTGGAGAAGGAAGGTGTTACAGGAAATGCATGACGGGGCGTCCGGAGGCCACTTGGGAGTGAATAAGACGCTAGAAAAGGTACGAGAACGTTTTTATTGGTTAAAAGCGAAGGAAGATGTCGAAGACTGGTGCAGAAAATGCGACGTGTGTGCAGCTAGCAAGGGTCCGAGAATCAAAACTCGAGGTAAGATGCACCAATACAACGTGGGAGCACCTTTCGAACGAATCGCCATCGACATCGCAGGGCCCTTTCCGGAAACCGACAATGGTAATCGGTATATACTCGTAGTGATGGACTACTTCAGTAAGTGGCCGGAAGCGTTTCCGATCCTTAACCAGGAAGCCAGAACCGTGGCGGAGCAGATCGTCTACAATTGGGTTAGCAGATTCGGTGTGCCCTTGGAATTGCATTCTGACCAAGGGCGGAACTTCGAGTCAAGAATCTTCCAAGAGATGTGTCAACTACTCGGAATCAAAAAGACAAGGACAACCCCGCTTCATCCACAGTCGGACGGTATGGTGGAGCGTTTCAATAGGACTTTGGACGAACATCTCTCGAAGGTCGTAGGTGACTACCAACGGGATTGGGACCGGCAGATTCCCTTGTTTTTGATGGCCTATAGAAGTGCCGTGCATAGCACTACTCGACATACGCCGTTCGAAATCTTATTTGGTAGAATAGCTCGTTTACCCAGTGAGGTGAAATTTGGATCTCCTACCAATGAGCCCAGAAATGAAGAAGAGTACGTGGCGGACCTTAGGGAAAGGCTTAGGGACATACACCAAAGGACCAGAAGCCAGATTAAGATGACGAGCGACCGCATGAAGACCAGGTATGATGCCAAGGCAACAACGTCAGGATTCCAGGAAGGAGATCTGGTGTGGCTGTATAATCCCCATCGCCAAAAGGGGAAATCACCTAAATTACAGCGGAACTGGGAAGGTCCCTACAGAATAATAACCCGCATCAACGATGTTGTCTACCGCATCCAGCGAGGACCGAGGGCCAAAATGAAAGTGGTTCATGTGGACCGACTGAGTCGATACAATGGCCGAAATGAGGATGCACTTGTTCGGGACGAACACGTCTAAGAGGGGGGCAGTGTAGCATAATAATAACTACGCCCCCTAAAAATATGACGCAACAAATTCCGAAGTGACTTTCCATTCTGGCAGAATTTTGGTTCGAACTGTCCTTTCATTCGAGGTTCGTGTCTGGGACGAAGTCTCCACAGCTCATGTCAACGAAAGAGACGAATAATATCAGGGATAAAAGGGAATTAAAACTGCAAGAATTATTTCTCTTGTTCCAGTGGTCGAAGAATTTGCTAGAAGTTTCTGGCTATCAGAAACTTCTGCTATATAAGGACAGATGGCGATCAAAAAAAGGACGGTTGGTTTAGAACCGTGGCGAAGAGATTGGAAAAGTGATAATGGGCGAAGTTGTAATTTGGTGATAAATTGAAAGTTGAGAGTGAACAAGAAAAAGTAATTAGTTTGGATTTGTGAATTAAGTAATTGAAAGGAGATAAAGTGATTTGAGAGGAAAGAGACCTTGTAAGAAAAGAATTTGCGAAGAATAGTATAGTGTGAACTTGAATTGTTCTATAGAGTAGAAAATAAAGAAATAATTTCACAGAATAATTGTTTTATCTACTCGAGCCGTAGCTCGCATATTACAGTATTTACTGAATTTTCTCAATTATGACTTTCCTTCCTACAATCTTAAGAGTACGAATTGTGAAGATGTGTTTACTAACAAATTGTACTGCTCTAACAAGCTCTTTTTTATTCACCAAAATATCCGAAGCTTAAGGGAGAATTTTACTTCATTGGTTTCCCATTTGGATTCTTTTGAATGCATTCCTGATTTCGTAGTTATCTCATAAATTTGGATCTATGATTTTGAAAAAAATGATTATGAATTGCCTGGCTTTGACTTTTATGCAAACACAAATGAGAATTACGCTGCTGGAGGTGTTGGTTGTTTTGCAAAGCAATGTTTTAATGTTTTTGATATTTCACAATTAGCTTTTCGGAGCGCTGATGTCTTAAGAATTTGCTTTCGTAATAATGGGGAAAACTTTGTCTTGATTTGCCTTTATAGGCTTCATTCCTTCAGTGTTTCTATTTTTGTGGAAGAATTTTCAACTCTCTTGGATGGATCGAAAGGCTGCAAATCAACGACTACGAAATACATCATCGTAAAGGAAAACTCCACTCTAATGCGGATGCACTGTCCCGGAGACTATGCAGAACGGATTGTAAACATTGTGCGCATCAGGAAGAACGGGAGCTGGTTTCCATCCAAAGAATGAGAGCCGAACCTATCGCCGGCTGGAGAAGGAAGGTGTTACAGGAAATGCATGACGGGGCGTCCGGAGGCCACTTGGGAGTGAATAAGACGCTAGAAAAGGTACGAGAACGTTTTTATTGGTTAAAAGCGAAGGAAGATGTCGAAGACTGGTGCAGAAAATGCGACGTGTGTGCAGCTAGCAAGGGTCCGAGAATCAAAACTCGAGGTAAGATGCACCAATACAACGTGGGAGCACCTTTCGAACGAATCGCCATCGACATCGCAGGGCCCTTTCCGGAAACCGACAATGGTAATCGGTATATACTCGTAGTGATGGACTACTTCAGTAAGTGGCCGGAAGCGTTTCCGATCCCTAACCAGGAAGCCAGAACCGTGGCGGAGCAGATCGTCTACAATTGGGTTAGCAGATTCGGTGTGCCCTTGGAATTGCATTCTGACCAAGGGCGGAACTTCGAGTCAAGAATCTTCCAAGAGATGTGTCAACTACTCGGAATCAAAAAGACAAGGACAACCCCGCTTCATCCACAGTCGGACGGTATGGTGGAGCGTTTCAATAGGACTTTGGACGAACATCTCTCGAAGGTCGTAGGTGACTACCAACGGGATTGGGACCGGCAGATTCCCTTGTTTTTGATGGCCTATAGAAGTGCCGTGCATAGCACTACTCGACATACGCCGTTCGAAATCTTATTTGGTAGAATAGCTCGTTTACCCAGTGAGGTGAAATTTGGATCTCCTACCAATGAGCCCAGAAATGAAGAAGAGTACGTGGCGGACCTTAGGGAAAGGCTTAGGGACATACACCAAAGGACCAGAAGCCAGATTAAGATGACGAGCGACCGCATGAAGACCAGGTATGATGCCAAGGCAACAACGTCAGGATTCCAGGAAGGAGATCTGGTGTGGCTGTATAATCCCCATCGCCAAAAGGGGAAATCACCTAAATTACAGCGGAACTGGGAAGGTCCCTACAGAATAATAACCCGCATCAACGATGTTGTCTACCGCATCCAGCGAGGACCGAGGGCCAAAATGAAAGTGGTTCATGTGGACCGACTGAGTCGATACAATGGCCGAAATGAGGATGCACTTGTTCGGGACGAACACGTCTAAGAGGGGGGCAGTGTAGCATAATAATAACTACGCCCCCTAAAAATATGACGCAACAAATTCCGAAGTGACTTTCCATTCTGGCAGAATTTTGGTTCGAACTGTCCTTTCATTCGAGGTTCGTGTCTGGGACGAAGTCTCCACAGCTCATGTCAACGAAAGAGACGAATAATATCAGGGATAAAAGGGAATTAAAACTGCAAGAATTATTTCTCTTGTTCCAGTGGTCGAAGAATTTGCTAGAAGTTTCTGGCTATCAGAAACTTCTGCTATATAAGGACAGATGGCGATCAAAAAAAGGACGGTTGGTTTAGAACCGTGGCGAAGAGATTGGAAAAGTGATAATGGGCGAAGTTGTAATTTGGTGATAAATTGAAAGTTGAGAGTGAACAAGAAAAAGTAATTAGTTTGGATTTGTGAATTAAGTAATTGAAAGGAGATAAAGTGATTTGAGAGGAAAGAGACCTTGTAAGAAAAGAATTTGCGAAGAATAGTATAGTGTGAACTTGAATTGTTCTATAGAGTAGAAAATAAAGAAATAATTTCACAGAATAATTGTTTTATCTACTCGAGCCGTAGCTCGCATATTACAGTATTTACTGAATTTTCTCAATTATGACTTTCCTTCCTACAATCTTAAGAGTACGAATTGTGAAGATGTGTTTACTAACAAATTGTACTGCTCTAACAAGCTCTTTTTTATTCACCAAAATATCCGAAGCTTAAGGGAGAATTTTACTTCATTGGTTTCCCATTTGGATTCTTTTGAATGCATTCCTGATTTCGTAGTTATCTCATAAATTTGGATCTATGATTTTGAAAAAAATGATTATGAATTGCCTGGCTTTGACTTTTATGCAAACACAAATGAGAATTACGCTGCTGGAGGTGTTGGTTGTTTTGCAAAGCAATGTTTTAATGTTTTTGATATTTCACAATTAGCTTTTCGGAGCGCTGATGTCTTAATAATTTGCTTTCGTAATAATGGGGAAAACTTTGTCTTGATTTGCCTTTATAGGCTTCATTCCTTCAGTGTTTCTATTTTTGTGGAAGAATTTTCAACTCTCTTGGATGGATCGAAAGGCTGCAAATCAACGACTACGAAATACATCATCGTAAAGGAAAACTCCACTCTAATGCGGATGCACTGTCCCGGAGACTATGCAGAACGGATTGTAAACATTGTGCGCATCAGGAAGAACGGGAGCTGGTTTCCATCCAAAGAATGAGAGCCGAACCTATCGCCGGCTGGAGAAGGAAGGTGTTACAGGAAATGCATGACGGGGCGTCCGGAGGCCACTTGGGAGTGAATAAGACGCTAGAAAAGGTACGAGAACGTTTTTATTGGTTAAAAGCGAAGGAAGATGTCGAAGACTGGTGCAGAAAATGCGACGTGTGTGCAGCTAGCAAGGGTCCGAGAATCAAAACTCGAGGTAAGATGCACCAATACAACGTGGGAGCACCTTTCGAACGAATCGCCATTGACATCGCAGGGCCCTTTCAGGAAACCGACAATGGTAATCGGTATATACTCGTAGTGATGGACTACTTCAGTAAGTGGCCGGAAGCGTTTCCGATCCCTAACCAGGAAGCCAGAACCGTGGCGGAGCAGATTGTCTACAATTGGGTGAGCAGATTCGGTGTGGAATTGGAATTGCATTCTGACCAAGGGCGGAATTTCGTGTCAAAAATCTTCCAAGAGATGTGGCAACTACTCGGGATGAAAAAGACACGGACAACCCCGCTTCATCCACAGTCGGACGGTATGGTGGAGCGTTTCAATAGGACTTTGGACGAACATCTCTCGAAGGTCGTAGACGACTACCAACGTGATTGAGACCGGCCGATTCCCTTGTTTTTGATGGCCTATAGAAGTGCCGTGCATAGCACTACTCGACATACGTCGTTCGAAATCTTGTTTGGTGGAATAGCTCGGTTACCCAGTGAGGTGAAATTTGGATCCCCTACCAATGAGCCCAGAAATGAAGAAGAGTACGTGGCGGACCTTAGGGAAAGGCTTAGGGACATACACCAAAGAACCAGAAGCCAAATTAAGGTGACGAGCGACCGCATGAAGACCAGGTATGATGCCAAGGCAACAACGTCAGGATTCCAGGAGGGAGATCTAGTGTGGCTATATAATCCCCATCGCCAAAAGAGGAAATCACCTAAGTTGCAGCAGAACTGGGAGGGTCCCTACAGAATAATAACCCGCATCAACGATGTTGTCTACCGCATCCAGCGAGGACCAAGGGCCAAAATGAAAGTGGTTCATGTGGACCGACTGAGTCGATACAATGGCCGAAGTGAGGACGCACTTGTTCGGGACGAACAAGTCTAAGAGGGGGGCAGTGTAACATAATGAAGCATAATGCTACAAATTTCGAAGTGTCTTTTCATTCTGGCAGAATTTTGGTCCGAAATGTCTTTTCATTCGAGGTTCGTGTCTTAATTGCAGACTCCACAGTTCGGATAATATCACGGATAAGAGAGAACAAGAGATTATTGGCTGCAGCTGTCATCCTGGAATTATTACATCAGAATTTTCTTGTTCCAGTGGTCGAAGAATTTGCTAGAAGTTTCTGGCTATGAGAAATGCGGCTATTTAAAGACAGATGGCGATCGAGACCCGGCAGTTGGTTTAGAACCGTGGCGAAGAGATTGGAAAAGTGATAATGGACGAAGTTGTAATTTTGTGATAAAATGAAAGTTGAGAGGTAACAAGGAGAAGTAATTAGTTTGGATTTGTGAATTAAGTAATTGAAAGGAGATAAAGTGATTTGAGAGGAAAGAGACATTGTTAGAAAAGAATTTGCGAAGAATAGTATAGTGTGAACTTGAATTGTTCTATAGACTAGAAAATAAAGAAATAAATTTCACAGAATATCGTTTTATCTACTCGAGCCGTAGCTCGCATATTACAATATGTTTCAACAACTGGTTTTAATTTTTCAGAAACTTCAGTGAAATAGTCGTTGAATTTGTTACAGATGCAGCATAAGTCAGAATCAATAATTCCTTCAACTTCAACACTATCAATTACGACACGATTTCTATTCTTTCCCAAAATAATATCAACCACTCTCCATTCATCGCAAATATTACCGTCGGCTCTTGCAAATAGATAAGTGTAGTAATTGTTAGGAGTGTCTTCTATATTTGTATGAATTTTTGTGCACATAGTGTCATACTGTTTTTTTAGTTTTAAATTATAGGGATGTTTTTTACATTTTAAACTTATATTTTTTTTTTTAATCTGATTTAGAAGATCATTACTCATCCAAGGCTTTAAACGTTTCTTGTTATTCGATTTTTGTTTTGACAAAAAAGTACAAAACTTAATGTGGCTTTGTAAAATGTTAATAAATATATCGAAAGCAACAGAAGGATTACTTTCGGAATAAGCTGACTCCCAGAATTCATATGTTAAGCATTCTTTCAACAGTTTGAAATCCACGCACTTTTTCAATGTTGTGGATAAGGGTGTGAGGCTTTCAGTACGGTTGTAATCAGTGAAATAATTAAGGGCAGTCATACTACGATCTGTAAGCTTCATATCATAAACTTTACCACTAAACATTTTTTTTTTATTTTTATGAGATCTAAGAAAAATGTGATCAATGCAACTCTTGGTAGAATCGGTCACACGGGTTGGTTCGTTAATAAGACTCTCAAGACCATTAGAAGCCATAGTAAATAAGTAGTTCTCCGTATCTTTATCCAATTCATTCAGTATGTCAATATTAATGTCACCCAACATAATTAAATTCTTTGCCTTAACTGCGTTTAGAACGTTGCTAAATTCATCAATGAAAATACTTTTACTGAATTCGTGTAGTCTATTGTATATATGTACAGAATAGTGTAATAATCATTCTCATATTCAAACGACAATTTTAATAAATCGGCGCTTGTCAATTTCAAACTAAAGCAATTTAAATCGAACACACAATGATTTCTAACAAAGACAGCTACACCACCAGCAGAATATAAATTATTACAATTGCCAAAAGGAGTATAACCCGGTATATTATAGAGACTAAGTTCATTTTCGTATATCAATATATCACTTAAAACTACAACGACAGGTAGATCAGCCATCGACTCAATATGAGCTGCGAGAACAGAAAAATTGTTTCTCATGCTACGTATGTTTTGATGTAAACAAAAACAATATTCTACAAGACAAGTTGGATTGACTGGGTATTCACATACATTTGTAACTAAGAATGGGACGGAACTAACAGAATTCATACTTTAACGAAATCAGCAACAGAATTTATTTTTACACAATTGTCACCCTCTTTCTTCCGCAAATAAACAGTCCCATTTCTCGGCCATGCGTATTTATACCCCATCGTGGACTTCATTGACGTTGCAGTATTCAATAATTGTCTTGTTTGATGAGTTAAGCATTCGTTGATAAATATCTTCTCCGATTTTGCTTGAGCGTTGATTAAGTTGGTGGTCAGCTGCTCTTTTTTTTCTCGCTTTGCTTTCATGATTACCTCCTTGCATAGATGAGAAACAAATTTTACATGGAGAATATTTTTTGTGCTCCCTGAATTGCTATTGCTGTTGGTAGGTGGTTTAGCCAACTTTATTTTTTTCAAGTAGCACTTGTCGACGTCTCTTTCATTTATATTCACGTTCAAGCCATCGCGAAACACTTTGAGAGCGACATCAGTGTTTGATAACGCTGTGTTGTTGTTGGGAACGTTGAATATTTCTATACTGTTTTCGATTAGCTGTTGCTCCAATTTGTTGACCTTTTTCTCTAGAGAATGAATTCGTTTTTCGCAAGCTTCATTTTTGGCGATGAGTGCATCGATTTGTTTTTTTTGGTTATCTTCAATTAAAATGATTTTTGCATAAATCATTTCCAGTGTAACTGGTCCAGAATTGAACTCCAGTTGAGGCACAGTAGTGGTGTTGGTTGATAGGTCGGATGTTGGATTGGATGGAATTATAACCGAAGGTAATGATGGCGAGGTGGTTGGTGCGAGGCAATTTCTAGCCGCGTTCGAAGCCGGGTAAGAAAAAGATTCCCTTCGTTGGAGAGTACATGCTGGGCACCTCCAGGTATATTTACTTTTTTCCATATAATCCAGCTCGTTGGCGGTGAGGTTGACACAATTAGCATGAAAAACTCCATTGCAACTACTGCATTTCAATTTAAGGTCCGATCTTTCAACTTTAGATTTACAGATTCTGCACAACATTTTCAGAAAGTTATAAAGAGAAATTTTTATTTTACTAAGAATAGCTCTGGACACGTGTGTACCCCACAACGACCGCACCGTGAGTGCTACCAAGCTTTCTGCAATTCTGTCTTATGCGAGTCCAGTATGGTGGAATATAAGCCCATTTTATATGGAAAAACTTAGACTATTTGAAAGAAAATGTCTTCGAGCCTGCATGCGTATGTATAGAGTGCACATTCCAATTTTCGGCATTACGTTTCTAATAAGAAAATATTGGAAGCTTCCGGCGTATCCAGAATTGACAATGCCATTCTAGATCTTGTGAGGAACAATTTTGCGCGGTCGGCGAGCGTTACGGAAAACGAACTTGTGTCAGGCTTATTTTATCCTAACCCTGGGTACTATGTTGAGTAGTTACATCCCACCTGAAGCATTCTTGTATTTCGATGCACATAGTTATTTGTCAGATTCACTGAACGTTCGTATTATTTACCATATTGCTAGAAGGGCTACAGATAAAACGTATCCTCTACGAGCTGATGGACTCAAGAGAAGGAAACGATGACTTGAGATATTGCGTAATCATACCGGAGCGGGATTCAGTAATCGACAACAGGTTGAATACAGAGAGATATTGGTGGCTCGACTGGGTTGAGGCTAACGATTAGGTTAAGCAGGGCCGGATCCTGATATGTGATTTTAGGTATATCGCTGAATGGCCGATTGAATGGTCTAATTCTCATTTGATTTATCTTTTCAGTGGCGGGTCAGAAATCACATATCAGGGTCCAAACCGAGAATTAGGTTAAGGTAGTTTTAGTTTTTATCACCTAGATTAGTTTTCATGAAAAAAAAAAAAGTGTCCTAAAAGGTTTCCCCACGTTTTTCCTTAAAATGAAATAATATAAAAAAATAAATAAATAATTTGAAATTAAAAAAAAAACATCGATTAAAATTAAAACCTAGAATTAAGTTAATTACTATAAATTATGTTAGTGTATGAGTGGAATGAAATAAGCAATTAAAAAAAAAAAAATGTCATTCTTTATTCGTAATGTAATGACTAGGGACGATGTCCGGTATGTTATGAATGAAGGCTGTGGAAGCAGCAACTTATTTTATTTTCATTTATAGTTTTCGACTAAGTGAGAAGTTCGGCTATGAAGAAAGAGAAAACTTTGGCAAACAGAGAAAGGTATGTGAAGCAGTTTGTGTAGAGGAGAATTTATAATATTTTGCTTGAATTCGGTTTTTCGTTCAGTTCATAGTATTTAACCACCAAAAATACAAAGCCCCGGAAGGAATCAAGAATCTATATGATGATTTTAAGGAGAAATAGCCTAAAGAGCTAATTTTCATTTTTATCTTTTGAATAAATAAAATATAGCATTAAAGAGGCATAAATGTTATTATTAAATGACTATTACATAAAATACTAAAAGATCAGAATCACGAGTTCAAAGATCAGAAACAATTTCTGTTAAAACAGCAAATATGAGAAAGGTATGTGAAGCAGTTTGTGTAGAGGAGAATTTACAATATTTTGCTTGAATTCGGTTTTTCGTTTAGTTCATAGTATTCAACCACCAAAAATACAAAGCCCCGGAAGGAATCAAGAATCTATATGATGATTTTAAGGAGAAATAGCCTAAGGAGCTAATTTTCATTTTTATCTTTTGAATAAATAAAATATTGCATTAAAGAGGCATAAATGTTATTATTAAATGACTATTACCTAAAATACTAAAAGATCAGGATCACGAGTTCAAAGATCAGAAACAATTTCTTTCCCTAAAATATAAATACCAATGTTAGTTATATTTATCAATAGTAGTGATATGCATACATTATGCAT
Source organism: Pocota personata (assembly GCA_963082735.1). Taxonomy (NCBI): domain Eukaryota; kingdom Metazoa; phylum Arthropoda; class Insecta; order Diptera; family Syrphidae; genus Pocota; species Pocota personata. Next base: position 81,838,874 of record OY720429.1, read on the forward strand.
GTATGTAGCAAAGATCAAAAACATACATATTTGCTGTTAAAAATAGGTTTTATTTCATAAAAATGTATAGGGTGACCAGATAAGAACGATAGGAAAAGAAGTCTAAATAAAACAACTACGATGTGAGATATCAAATTGATTCTGGCTTTATTTTAAATCTACATTCATGCCATTATACACGGAATAGCACATCATTTAAATGGCCGCCTCAACTTCGCTGGCAGTGCTTCAAGTGGTCGTTCCAATTTTATATGACTTGGTCCAATATGTGCGGCGTTATTCTGGCAATAGCGTCTCGAATGTTGGTCTCGAGCGCGTCCAAAGTAGTTGGCTCGTTAGCATAGTCTAAGAACTTGACGTAATCCCAGAGAAAATAATCGAGGGGTGTCAAGTCGCATGATCGCGGCGGCCAACATATGAGCTCTTGGCGTGAGATAACCCAGTCGCCAAACTTCTTTTTCACCACTTCGAGCGTTGCGTCGCTTGTATGGCAAGTAGCGCCGTCTTGTTGGAACCAAAGCTCGAATATATCGATGTTGTCGAGCTCTGGCTACAGAAAGTCGATTAACATCGTTCTATACCGAGGACCATTGACGGTAACGGTGTATCCTTCTTCATTTCGAAAGAAATAAGGTCCAATGATGCCGCCGTGCTATAAACCGCACCAAACAGTCAATCTTTATGGATGCATTGATGCTTGGTCGAACACTTGTGGACTGTGATCGCTCCAATAATGGCAATTTTGCTTGTTGACATAGCCGCTGAGCAAAAAATTGTCCGAGAAGATGATTTTTTGTTATCTATGGTCGCCCGGTTTAAATTTTGCATCAGCACAATCCTATACGGATGTAGGCAGTAATCCAACTGTTAAATAAGCCTGGTTGACTCTTTGGCGATGCCCAATTCAGTTGATCGGTGCCGAATCGACATTTCTGGATCTTCTTCGATACTGGCCGCTACGGCGAATATGTTTTCTTCACTTTGCACCGATCTTTATCTCGTTGGCGGCTTAAGATTCAAAAGAGTGTAGTCACGCTCAAACTTTTCCACGGTGAAACGAATTGTCTGCTCACTGAAGCTATGATGACAACCGACCGCACGACGAAATTCACGTTGCGTATATAACTATGCCGGAATTTCGATAATATTTTTTAATAATTTCTACAAGTTCGGGAAGTGTCAAACGAAATATTAATGAATATTTTGACGGCTAGATGTCATTGGCAACTTTGACAGCTGCGGAGATATAATAATTAGAGAAACTATTATTGCTATCTGGTCACCCTTTGCTTTAATTGAATTTATATTTAACTTTGTAGAACTAGTTTTGAATTTTGAATTAAGTCGATGCGCTAAAAAATGGTGGCCTAAATAATTAATGCAATAATGACCAAAATTGAAATCATAGATTTTACTGCATTTCATTTTGGATAGTACAGAATCCATGGCAGTTGGAAATTTGGCTATTATTTCACGTTCAAAAGTATAATAATAAAGCTCAAACCACTGTTTGGATATTATTTTTCTCCAAAGGTCATTTAAGTCCAAAATCTTATTGTCTTTGGACTTTATTGCTTTGAACATTATTGCACGACACCGAAACAAAAATAAATTAACAAATTGAAACAGCAACAAAACTCCAATTACTTTCTAATTATGTACATCACAACAATATGTACTCGCACAGTTCTGATAGCAGTGCACAAAGAAACGTAGGCATAGATGAGTGTTAAAAACTTTTGTGGCGCTACATAAAATTGCAACAGAAAGGTAAAAAAACCAATGAAATGCAGGAAACTTAAACCTTTTTTAAAAAACAGGTTATAACACCCTTTTCTACCAGACACCATAAGCGATTGGCAAAGTCTAATTCTGCGCCTTGCATGTCTCTGTGTTTGAAGCCTCCCATGCCAGTGCCCTTATAAAGTACATAGCAGCTACAATTGACAATCGTAGCCAATGTACTTATAAAGTACATAGCAGCGGCAATGGACAACCATACTAACGTGCGGCGAGATCAGCAGATGATCGGATATAAATAGAGAATGCCGCGATAAAACGGGGACAGTTATCGGAATATATATAAGTTAGTGGTGAATAAAGAGATATAGAATTTTGCACTGAGAAAGGAGTTCAGAAGTGGGATAAAGCCCCAGTGCAGTAATAATCAAAAAAGGAAAGAGAAAACTAAGTGCGTGGGTTCGATCAATTCCATCTGATCGAAGATTGTCTGTATGAAACAACGAGTATGCGCGGTATTCTGACAAATATTAAAATTGACTGAGGGAGGACGAAGATCAGTGAAGTCGAGAAGGAAATAGCCAAATTCAGTACATTCACTAGAGACCAGCTCTGCAACGAGCTAAAGAAACGCGGTCTGAGAAGGGCAAACGAAAAGCGTCAGTTACTACACAAGCTTTTGGTGCTCAAGAGATTAATTGAAGCGAGCTGGATGAGTTCAGTACCGGATGAGTTCAGTGTCGTGGGAAACAAGGCTGGAGAGGAGAGGGAACCTGATGAAAATGAGCAGAGTGAGGTGGAAAGACTGAGGCAAGAAATCCAATCCATAAACGCATCTCCCCAACGGGGAGATGAAAAGGAAAAGAAGACACCCGATCCAAAAACGAGAGCAGCAAGTTTTATACAGGAGAAGACTGGATCGAAAAGTTGCTTCACTGTGAAGGATGAGGCTGAAATGTTTTGCGAGTTTAACCCAAGGAACCCAGCTGAACTTTCTTTAACTGCATACACTCGAAGAGTTAAAGAAATCAGGGATGTGCACGATTAATAAGTTGAGTAATGGAGTTCTTCATTTATCACTAGAAGAATTTCTGTGCGATTTAGTCCAAAATTTCCCTGTTGATTGTTAAAGTCGTAGGTAAATAAATAAATAAATAAATAAATAAATAAATAAACTAAAAATTTTCCCAGCAGAAGATGACGTAGTTGATGTATATGAACTTTTGCGTAACAAAAAGCAACGGCCATATGAGGACATATGTAGAAGAGTTAGTATACGAGGTGAGGGCGATTGCTTCAAGGGGTCAATTAGAAGAAAAGACAGTGGTCAAATATGTGGTACGGGGTATCACTGATATGAAATGCCGTGACGTTCTAAAAGCGGCGCAGCCTGATACAATACAGGAGCTTTAGAAGAAGATCTGAACCAGATGTTTTAGGTGTAACCAAACGCTGCATATGGGACGTAACTGCACAACAATTAAGTGTTCAGGTGTAACCAAACCGCGCACATTGGGCTCAACTGCAATGAAGAGGGCAACGGGGCCAAGTAGCAGCGGAGATCATCAGCATACAGGTATACATAAGTCAATTATGGGTGTGTGAAAAAAGAAATGTGTATAATTCAATTGTGAGTGATCGAGGATTTCATAGAACTAGGAAGCGATTGTGTCACCATGCAAGAATCAGTCACAAACGTCAACCATATTTGCTACGAGGAGTATAACAGAAAGCTAAACGGGCTCGTTGGAAGAGTTTGCCGAACTTTAGGAAAATTCTATGCAAATGTACAAGTAGATGCTTTACAAAGCTGGTGCAAAGTTTTAGATCTTCCCGATGAAATCCAACCATACAGAATGATCGTCGGGCGACGATTGCTGGACCAACCTCAAGTTAAGATCGAGAAGACTTACACCAAACTCAAAACAGCGATTGTACTGCGAGCGATAAATATAAAGCCTTGATTGTCACAGACAAAGCGGTTCAACAGATGAACTGGGAGAAGGAACAACTGTGCGAATTAGTAAACGCACACCGAGATTGTTTTGCATTAGATGCTAGTGAACTTGGACAGTACAACTGGGGAAAATGCACGATTGAACTCAACACAACACGGGATAAGACCAAGTGAGCGAAAGACTGTGGCAGTGAAAAACTTTCCTCAACCGAAGAATGTTCATCAAGTGAGGGTCTCACCGCTTACTTCCGGAAATGTGTACCGAAGTACTCGCAAATTGCAACAGCGCTTACGGATTTGCTAAAAGAGGACAATCCTTTGCGTAAATGAAGGAACAGCAGACTGCTTTTGACATGTTTAAGTCTTCATTGATCAATCCACCGCTTTTGGCTATATATGACTTAGAATGCGATCACGAGATTCATACCGATGCCTCATCTGTAATAATTTATTACTTGCCGGCATATTAATACAGCGAGGGAGAAAAGACGACCAACTGAGACCGGTAGTATACGAGTATTTCAGCAGGAAGCTGACGGAGGCTGAAGCAAAGTTTTACAGCTATGAACTGGAAGTCTTAGCTGTGGTGGAGAGCCTTCAAAGATCCCGGATATATCTATTCGGTAAAGCATTTAAAGTTATTCCCGACTGTGAAGCCATCGTAGCAACTCAGAACAAGGCAAAGATGATACCACGAGTCGCAAGATGAAGTGTATGTATCCGTTACGTGGGTCATCTTCGAGGGACTTGCTACCACGTTTAAATTCAGCTGCCCACTTTTTAACGGTTGACATGGAAGGAGCAGAGTCCCCGTAAACTTTTGCCAACTATGGATGAATTTCCTTAGGCGTTAACCCATCCAAAACGAAGAATTTTATCACCGTACGATATTCAAGTTTATCAAGTATATTTTAACGAAAAAAACGCAAGACGTCTACTGCAAAAATTCGTGTAAAGAAACTACTTGAGTGAACAAGTTGAAACTTGTCATACGAACTAATGAGAAGTGCACCCAGGCAGGAAACATAAATTTTTGCTGATTGGATCGCCATATCTACTTTTTACCTGGCCCTCGTATAGTACCGAAAAGGAGTGCAATATCGATAAAACTCTTGAAAGGGTGAAAAGGACATATTGGTTTCCCAGGATGTGGAGCTTCGTCAAGAGCTACTTTAAGGGATGTGTGGAATGCGCATATACGAATAAAAAGGGTGGAATGGTGGAAGGCGAGATGCATTATGTGGAGAGGGTGCCCATACCATTACATACAGTTCATATGGATCACCTTGGACCATTCATACTGGAAGAGGAGGAATTAAATATTTGGTAGCGCTGGTAGACAACTTTACGAAATACATGACCAACACAAAAGGGGTGGTAGCAGTGCTCAACTATGTCAGCGAATTCCTGGGGATGCCTAAGTGCTTAATCACCGACAGAGGTACAGCGTTCACGTCGGGTGAGTTCACGAAATACTGTCAAAATTAAGGAATACAGCTCATTATGACGGCCGTTAAAACACCACGACCTAACAGACAAACTATTGCTAGAGCTTGAGCAGAGCGGATACTGGAACTAAGATGAAATGATTCGCAAACGAGACTCTGCCCTTCACAATATCGCGATAGTCTAGCAAAAGCAGAAGGAACGTTTCGATAAGGTCCACAAGAAACCAACCACGTAAGTAGTATAAATAGGTTGGCGGAAGAAAAGTGGTGTGTTTTGAGTGGTGGAGTAACGTAGTGATTGAGTTGTTTGGATGATAGCGGTTGATCGCCGTTGGGTTAGAACGTTGGGTTGTTGTACTGTTATCAGTTGCGGTCAGCAATTGTTGTGAAATAGTTTGTGGGTATCGGGGAGGGGGGAGGGGGGCCGGCGGCGGTATTAGCATTATTATTATTATTATTATTATTATTATTATTATTATTATTATTATTATTAAGTTAACGTTACCTCCTCGGGGTAACTTAAAAAAAACCGAACTACTCGGGCCTTTAATGAAACGCAAAAACTTCTTTTAATAATCCGATATATTTAGATACAATTCTATTCAGAATCACCGAACCGTGTCTTACAACGTCAAACTTAAGACTAAACTCCTAACTCAAATCTTCCCGCTAAGCTGCCGCCAGTCCCACGATCCATTCTGCTGAGTTGCTATCAGCCAGCGCGCGTGTATCCGGTGCATTGCAAATGTAATGCAACACGATCCCAATGCACCCAGACTGTGGGAACATGTTCATACCTGAACCAGACTGTGGGAACATGTTCATACCTAAATAAGCTGATACAGCGAATCCGAAGAGATTCGCTCTCACGACTTGGGCACGTGGGGCAAGTGCAGCGCGTTAACTCCTCCCCCCTCAAAAATCTGCGTCCCGCAGATCAATGGTGACGTCAGAACCGGACGTGTAAGTTGGTGATAGACGGGGTCGAGGAACTCGGGCTTGTGTTTCGTTGTTCGTGCAACCCGGGGTATCCAAAGGAGCAATTATTGGTGGAATATGAGGATTCCGGTTGATCCTCCGCCAGATGGTCCAAGCGGCAAAGATTACTAGTAGCAGGATCAAAGCATCCGCAACTGAAGAGAATATATACTTTTGGGTTAGGTTACTTAGCCATTGGATGTTCTTTATGCTGATATCGTGTACATATCCTAGATCGATTTTCCGGCTCCTGCTCGTAATGTTAGTCAAAACAGGAGGAAGGGCTTGCAGACTTGTGGCAGTAAAACTAGAAAACGTTCTGTTGTTAAGCTGAATCGTTTCGTTGTTTAGCTGGATTACATATGTGTATTTAAGTTGCTTCGAGACATTGTTGGAAATCAATTGGCCATTAAAGTTTGTCACAAATATCATATCGTCCTTTAATAGTTCAACAATCTGCTCATTATTTGTACGGAAAGTGCAGGCTGTGGGTCCTCCCTTTAGCAATCTGGGTATGCAGTCATCTTCTCTAAGTCTTGCTAGCGCTTTCTCCTCGCATACTGTCAGGTTATTCATCGAAAGACATCTTCCGGTTATGCCATATGTCTCCTTGTAGTTTACCAGCATGTTCTAGAATTCCAGATCTATTTGGGTTCCGTTGATGATTGATGGTCTTGTTAACAGAAGGTTAAACTCTTCGTTCCTGATCTTTGGCATCGACAGGATGTACAGCAGAATAGAGCCATTCGTGTATATAGAAGGGGTTCCATACTCTATTGCCTCAACTTCATTTGCGTATGGCAGGGTTTCGATTTCGCTAATAATCCTGTTAATTACTTCCCTGTCCAGGAGGTTTGTGTTCACTAGTCCGTTCCTCGCCATTTGGCATGCCCGAACGATCTCGTTTTCTTCCCCTTTCACGACGAGTATCTCGTTAAGTATATCCTGTTCATGTTTCTCGGCGCTTGACGTTCTGACCTCATTTTTGAATTGGTCGATTATCCAGTTGGTTTTCCTGGTTATTTCCTGCACTATACCGAAAAGTTTGTTGTTAATCTTGTACTGATGGTTATTATTGTCGATTATCTGCTGTTGGCTCAAGAGGATTTTGTTCCAATCAGCCGCATCGGGGTTACCCGCAATCCATTTCCAGGCTGATCCTATCCAATTAATTGATCTAGCTTTACGCGGTTGCCTGCCTTTGAGCGAGTTGACTCTATCGCTTATCTGTCGTAGATGGAATTCTACGATGGCTTTCCTCTCCTGGTCCTTCACATATGTATTTACTGAACTGTTCGCTAGTTCCAATAGGTGCTCGAATTGCCCCAGGTCAATGACATGCACTAATTTAAAATGACCGTCTATTATCCATCCTTTACCCTCCTTAACCGAGACTAATGGCGCTGTGTAGTCGAAGATATGGAAGCTTCGTACGGCAGCTAATAGGGTTAATCTGAAAAACAGGTGCAAAGATTTCTTGGGTGTTCTAATATATACATAAGTGTTACTGGAAATGTAGAATCGTGATGTGTATGTGGAATATAAGAATCGGTTAGAAATAACTTCAAGTCATGCGGTTATACTATGTATGTGTATTTTATTCTGTTCTTAATTCATGCGGTTATACTATATATGTGTATACTATTCTATTCTTAATTCATGCGGTTATATATTATATATGTGAATTTTATTCTATTCTTAATTGGAAGCATTATGTACAGTCTTAAATATATAGTATACTATTAATGTAAAAGTTAAGGTTGACAGAATGCATATTAGGTGCTTAATTAACTAACAAATTTGGTGCTTTTAGTTTTATTATAATATATCTAGGGAGTGCCGTTTGTACTTATTACTATTGTATGCTTAAGAAATTATTAAATTTTTTATTAAAAAACTAACGGCAACCATCCCCCTTTTTTTTTAATAATTTGTTGTGCTATGTGCCGCAAGGAAGGTGAATTTAAAGAAGTGTCTCTAGAGTTGGGGTGCGTGCATTACATATTTTTTATATGGGTCTTATGGACCTTTCTCCCATCGGAGGTCGTTACTGTCACCTTGTTATTCCTTGCAACTATCTCCTTTCGAAATAGAGGCTTGTTTTTGGCTTGGATGCCCTTAACCCGTCTGTAGACAACGTCGGCCTTCTTATAGGTTTTTAGGCATGTTCTCTTAGTATTCAGAACATCGTTTGCTAATTTTTGTTTTCTTGTGATCGCCTCCCTCAAGTCCCGATTAACCCTAGCCCGGAAATCAACTAAATTTTGGTAATTTATCCGTTGGTACCGGTTGAAAAACACATCAGAGGGCTTTCTTTTGGTCACGGAGTGGATGCTGTTGTTATATCTGTCAACGGATATATTCAGCAGTTCCATTACGCGTAAACCCTTGTATTCTGTTTTCAGGCATCGATAAACTTCCAAAATCGTGGAGTGAAACCGTTCCACCTGCCCATTTACCTCACTACGGTGAACCGGTGTCTGGTAGAGTTCTATGCCCAACATTCCGATGAAGCTCGTGATTATTGGGCTAAGAAGACTCCTTTCGTTGTCAGTGACCAGCACCCTGGGGACTGTGAAGTAGTGCAAGATCTTCACCATTTTGTCTCTTAGGTGGAGAGTTGATTTATTCTTTATGTGGAAGAGTTTGGCAAATTTTGAAAATTTATCGATGCAACTGATAAATTTTTCGTTTTGGACCTCCATTATATCTATGTGTAGTATCTCACAAGGATAAGATGGGATTGGCGTAGGTTGAAATTCGGGCTTCAGGGGGTGTCTGTCATACTTGTTTAACTTACAGACCTCACACGTACTTGTGCATTTCTTTATCAGACTGTTCATCCTGGGGAAATAATACTTCTCGAGAAGTTGTTCTTTATTTTCCCTAGGATTACGATGTGCTCTTTTGTGCTCTTCCATGATAAGGGAAGCGATGCGTTCTTCGCTCTTCACGTCTTCGACTAGTCTTTGCGTGATTCGCAATTTGTAATTTACAAAGTTTTCTAGGTAAACCTGTTGGAAGAGTCCCAGATGAGACTCCGGCATCTTAATTCCGTTCAGGATATTCGGCTGCAGCTTTGGCAGAAGTATATTTGTTAGACTTGACTTCGTTAAGTTCTCCAATGCAAGGAAATGACGCGAGTAGCCAGGGTGAGGTTCCTCGTAGATTTCGAGCCCTTTACCTATCTTTATTATTATCTGATTTCGGAAAACATTGAGTGGCGCCTCCACATGGGGGATCAGATCGGAACTGTCTTGTTGGGCACTGTGAGCCGTTGCTGTTGTGCTTGTTCCCTCACTAGCTGTAATAGTAGTTGGGTCACTTTTCTGGCTAGCGGTTTCTGTGGAGGATTCATCGACCGAATTTGCACTTTGTCCTGGTTCAGCGCGTGCTGAGTCAGACAAGTGATTGATCTGCATCCGCAGTCGTGAGAGGGCATCTGTCACTGTATTTAACTTAACTGGTTTATAGATCAGTTCACAATTGTATTCCTCTATGCGAGCTTTCCAACGCTTTAGCTTCGCGTTGTAATTTCTATTTCCTAATGCAAAAGTCAGGGGCTGGTGGTCCGTATAGATGCGAATTTTCCTCACACCATACACATAAGATCGCAGATTATCTAGGGCCCAGACTATAGCCAACATCTCTTTTTCATTAGTAGCGTAATTCTCCTCGGTCTTGTTGAGGGATCGTGAAATGTAGGCTATGGGTCTATCGGCACCCGAATCTTCCTGAGACAGGACTGCACCTATAGCGTAGTCGGATACATCAGTGGTCAGGTTAAAGGCTTTCTTGAAATCAGGGAACGCTAACACTTCGGATGACATCAGCAAAAGCTTCAAGTTATTGAAGGCTTGCAACGCCTCCTCATTTAGCGTAATGAGGACTCGCTTGGACTCGTTGGCTTTAATTTGCGCATTTTCACCTCGTGTAAGGTTCGTTAGTGGCTTGGCCACTTTCGCGTAGTCGCGGATGAATTTCCTATAGTACGGAGTCAATCCCAGGAAGCTCTTAAGCTCCTTTAGATTTGCGGGTGGTAAAATTCGCTCTATAGCGGCGACTTTCTTCATGTCGGGTTTTATTCCATCAGGTGTTATTACGTACCCTAGAAACTCAACTTCTGTCTTCATGAAGTTAGTTTTCTCAAGGTTTACCTTTAAGTTCACCTCACGCAACCTGGAGAAAATGGTGCCTATGTTCTTGAGGTGATCCTCCTCGCTGCTACCAAAGACAATCACGTCATCGATGTACACATAGCAGATCTTCCCTATGTATTCCTTAAGTACATCGTCGATCATCCTTTGGAAGATAGCAGGCGCATTTTTTAGCCCGAACGGAAGCCTAAGGAATTCGTACTTTCCGTTCATCGTTGAAAAGGCCGTTTTTGGGATATCGCAGGGTTTCATCGGGATTTGATGGAATCCTGAGGTGAGGTCGAGAGTCGTAAAATATTTTGCGCTACCAAAGCTTGCGAGTGTAGAGTTTATATCCGGTATAGGATAGGTATCAGAGATGGTCACTGCGTTAAGCCGTTTGTAATCGATGACCATTCGATATTGCTTCTCGCCCGTTGGCTTAGGCTTTTTTGGAACTATCCAAATGGGAGAGTTGTACGGACTTTTTGAAAGACAAATAATGCCTTCCTCTAATAACTTCCCTATTTCCTTCTCCACTTCCTGCCTCATACACGCGGGGTAAGGGTAACTTTTAGCGTAGATGGGCTCATCAGTGTTGGTTCTAATCTCGGCCTTCACAGCGGTATTAATAGTTTCACTGTCATTAATTGGGCCGAAGATAACCTTGTGTTTTTCTATCAAGCAGTTAAGCTGCTTCCTAATGTTTTCAGGGAGGCTTTCGTCTAGAGTGGTGTTAACTTCTCTGGACAATCTCTCCTTTAGAGGGATTTTGATACCGGGTTTCAGAGTCAAGACGTTTTTTTTCCTGTCTATTACGGCTTCTAGATTTTTTAAAGTATCGTCTCCGATAATGCCATCAAAAGACGCGAGACCTGGTAACACGTAGAACGTAAGAAGCGCATCGTTACCCGAATTCTTGAAAAAACGTCCGCTTACTTTTTCTCTGATTTTGATATTGCCTGCGGCTGAATGAACTATAAAGGGTTTAGGGATTACCGTACTATTTTGCGATACGGAAGGGCTAATAAAGTTCTTGTTTGCCCCCGTATCGACAAGGAATTTTAATTTTTTGCCATCCCGCGTAACATACTCTATGTATGGTACGCTGGATAGGCCCCCGTCATAAAATTTATCTCGTCGGCTATCTCTTCTTCGGCAGCTTCATTATACGCCTCAGTCGATTGTTCGTCGGCTGTCTGTATGTTATATAGCCTTTGATGTTTCTGACGATAGTTATCGGACTGAGCCCTCCTCTTAAAGGGGTTGGACCCCTGAGGGCGGTTCATATAATTTACCTGCCGCGACTGTACGGAGCGGTCAACTTCCATTTTCTCATACGGTTTGGGACCACTTGGTCTTGGAGGCGGGTCATTTCCGCGAGGTGGCAGGGAGTGTTCCCGTTGGCCAGATCTGTCAGATACTTGTCGCGAGAATTTCTTTGATGGCATTGTGGGCCTAAATTCTCGTCTAAAAGTTTGGTTAATAGGTGCCGTTATCGTGTTCGGTGCTGATGACAGGTGTATCTTATGACTGCGATAGTTCAAATTTTGTATCTCCAGGCAAGCAGAGTAAGCTTCCGGGAGCGTTCGCGGCATCTGGACAATAAGCATCCTCGACAGATCGCCATTTAAGCCGCGGATAAACACGTCTAACGCACGATTGCGATAGGTTTCGACCAGTGCCGTGACTGTTTCCTGCGAATAGGTTTCAGTCTTGATCTTATTGATCATTAGCGACAACTGGTGGTTCACTGCCGCATAAAATTCATCCAGCTTAGAACTCCCTTGGGATAGCTGGTTGAGCTGATGCTCTAGGGTCCTCATGTCCCTCTTATCTGCATAATGCAGCGAAAGGCATTGTTTTATAGTTGGCCAATCATCGTCGAAAATATTATAAGACACGAGGGCTGCATCAGCGCTACCCCTCACCTTCTGTCTGATGTGCTGAAGTATGGCACGGTAAATTGGTTTCGATTTCACGATACTGAAATCGTTGAGGATTCCCTCCACGATATGTACCCATGATATATATTGTGTGGGGTTCCCGTCGAAAACTTGGAGCTCCTTGACACAGTCCGGGAGCCTACTAATTTCTTTTAAAACAAATTCATTACTTGGCCCACAGAGCTCCACAATTTCGTCGGATGTCTCGCAGAGGGAAGCCTCTGGTACTTGCTTGTCCTCAAGTGACTTGAGGCGACTTTCCATCGTTTTGATTTGACCAAGCATGGCGTTAACCGCGCCGGTCAGCTCGGTCACTGACTTCGTAATGGCTTCCATTTCGAATGATAAAGGTAAAGGATAAAATAAGCTTTGTTACCTGGATTTTGGGTTTCCTCGCCAAGGAATATTACAAGGCGCAATGCAATTAAAATTGACAAAATTAACTGATTTTTAATTTCCACGCAATTCAAAAGACTCTCCTTGCACCTCGCGCACTTACAAAAAAATTTTTTACACTACAATGGCTTCTTTAATAATTTCTGCACTTTAATACTTTTGGCTTAATTTCCTTAGGAAATTATATTTCTTTCACAATTCTAATTTATTGTCTCTTTTTCGAACAACTACACTTCAATAAATTTAGCTTAAATTTTTTTCCATATTATATTTCTTTCACAATCTTTTTTCCTATTTTCTTCTTTTTTAGAAATTATATTGCTTTTACAATTTTGATTTATTAACAAAAAAAAATTTATTTCGTTCACAATCTTTTTTCCCTTTTTTCTCC